>ML381886.1:1606-128828 GCA_005239525.1 Nicotiana knightiana
TCTTGAGAAACTTGACTAAACACCAGTTTAGTATTTAATAAACTCAATTGATACGTTCAATTCCTCGTGGGATCGACTTTGGGCTTAATACCCCAGATTTATATTTGCAACGCCCGTTTAGTCTTTACAGAAGACATAGTTGAGCGTGATCATATTCATAGCCTCGTGATTTGATTCTTCTATTGTGTGTCAAAATCTGGCGTTGGGTTCCCCGACTTCGACTGGAATCAAGGCTTGAGCCATATACTAAGGAGAATGAGGTTTCCCCCATACTAGACTTCGATGTTGTTCGGTATGCCCAAAGGACTTCGGGTAGGATTTCTCTCCATTTTCCCTTAGTGTCGTTCAACCTTTTCTTCAGATTCTGAATGATGGTTTTGTTCGTTGACTCGGCCTGTCTGTTTCCGCTTGGATGATATGGATTCGATAAGATCCTTTTTATTTTATGCTCTTCGAGAAACTTTGTTACCTTGATGCTGATGAATTGTTTTCCGTTGTCGCATACAATTTCGGTAGGTATCCCGAATCGACATATGATGTGATCCTAGATGAAGTCTATAACTTCTTTTTCCTTGACTTTGTCGAAGGCCTGTGCTTCAACCCATTTAGAAAAATAGTCAGTTATAACCAAAATGAATTTAGCTTTACCTGGGGCCGATGGAAGAGGACCGACGATATCCATCCCTTATTTCATAAATGGCCATGGGGATATGATAGAATTAAGTTGTTCTCCGAGCTGGTGGATCATTGGTGCATACCTTTGACACTTATCACATTTTTGAACAAACTCCTTAGTGTCCTTTTCCATACGATCCTAATAGTATCCTGCTCTGATGATTTTATGAACTAGTGATTCTGCACCAGAGTGGTTCCCACAAGTACCTTCATGAACTTCTCGAAGGACATAATCGGTATCCCCTGGTCCCAAGCATACTGCTAATGGTCCATCGGATGACCTCCTGTACAATGTTCCATCCTCAGCTAATATGAACCGAGCAACTTTTGTTTGTAGAGCCCTCGATTCTTTAGGGTCCGATGGGAGCTTTCCGTTTTTCAAATACTCGACATACTTATTCCTCCAATCCCAAGTTAGGCTCGTGGAGTTTATCTCAGCGTGACCTTCTTTGATTATGGATCTTGAGAGTTGAACGACAGTCCCCGAGCTGATTTCGTCGTCCTCGATCGATGATCCCAAATTTGCAAGGGCATCGACTTCATTGTTCTGCTCTCGAGGTATATGCTGCAAAGTCCATTCTTTAAAATGGTGTAAATCCAGCTGCAACTTGTCCAAATATATTTGCATTCTATCCTCTCAAACCTTGAAGGTCTGTTTACTTGGTTTACTACCAGCAAGGAGCCGCACTTGGATTCATTGACTTCCGCTCCCAAGGTTTTAGCAAGTTCGAGACCTGCAATCATGCCCTCATACTCAGCCTCATTGTTAGTCAATTTAGAAGTTTTGATGGATTGTCAAATAGTATTGCCCGTAGGAGGCTTCAAAATGATGCCTAACTAGGACCCCTTCACATTCGAAGCCCCGTCTGTAAAAAGGGTCCACACCCCCGATAATGTACCCGATTTAAATAGAAGTTCCTTTTCAACTTCATGTACGAGGGTTGGCGTGAAGTTGGCCACTAAGTCTACCAAAATTTGAGACTTGATGGTCGTTCGGGGTTGATATTCGATATCGGCCCACTGAGTTCGATGACCCATTTGGCCAATCGGCTCGATAGTTGGGGATTGTGTATAATATTACGAAGTGGGTAAGTAGTTAATACACATATGGGGTGACATTGAAAGTATGGTTTTAGCTTCCTAGAGGCGCTTATTAGAGCAAGTGTCAATTTTTCTAAGTGTGGGTATCTAGTTTCTGCTTCTCCTAGGGTTTGACTTACGTAGTAAACAGGAAATTGCGTACCTTGCTCTTCTCGAACTATGACGCCACTCACCACAATTTTTGAGACTTCCAAGTAGAGCTTCTCATCTGCCTTTAGAGTATGAAGCAATGGCGGGCTTGAGAGGTGCCGATTCAACTCTTCCAATGCCTGTTGGCATTCCGGGTCCAGGCTAAGTCATTCTTATTTTTGAGTAGTAAGAAGAATCTATGGCTCCGATCTGATGATATCGAGATAAATCGTCCAAAGGCAGCTATCCGCCCGGTCAGCCTTTGTACGACTTTAATGTTAACCACAACGTTGATGTCTTCGATAGCCTTGATTTTATCGGGGTTGATGTCGATTCCCCGATTGGATACCATGAAGCCGATGAACTTGCATGAACCGACCCCGAAAGCACATTTCTCGGGGTTGAGCTTCATGTTGTATTTTCTCAGTATCTTGAATGTTTCCCGCAAATTTGTCAAATGGCCCTCTGCGCGCATGGACTTAACTAGCATGTCATCAATATATAATTCCATTGACTTACCTATTTATTCTTCGAATATTTTATTTACTAGGCATTGGTAGGTAGCTCCTGCATTTTTTAGCCCGAAGGGCATTACGTTGTAACAATATGTTCTATATTTGGTGATAACTGAAGTCTTTTCTTGGTCTTCCGAGTTCATTTGAATTTGATTATACCCAGAATAGGCGTTGAGAAAACTAAGGATCTCGTGGCCGGCGGTGGCGTCCATCATGCGATCGATGTTAGGCAACCAAAATGAATATTTGGGGAATTCCTTGTGATCAAGTCCAAACCCACACTACTATTGAGTAGCGGGGAGGTCGATGCAATAATAACCCAACTAAGGTCGGGATCGAAATCACAGTGAGTTAATGATTGGAATTAGGTTTATATCTGAGTGAGTTGCGAGTTCTGAATCTAATTGCACTTCCACAAGTTTGGTTGATATTCTACTTCTACTTTTTACTCTAATGATTGCAATAAATAAAGCTAAGGACAATATTTTTGTTTTGGGTTTTTCAAATGTTTAAAGGAACTAGGGTCGTGACTTCTGCCTAGGTGGTTATCTAACATGTTGTAAAATCTAGGGCGAGCTTGATTAGTTGAGATTGCAATATAGCTATCACACTCGGTTACTCACTATATACCTCTCGGTAGTTTGAGTACTTTTGCCCAATTTGGCTTTCTCAAGTCCAAATGGGTATTCATACAAATCAAGTGATATTAGCTCAAGCCGGATATTATCTCTAGGTTTAACCCTTTAATTGGGGCTATCAATTTTTTGAGTTCACCCCAATCCTTTGTTAGCCTAGTTTTCCTAAACTTAGTCCCACTCTCAAGTAGAGACTAAGTCATTTAGGCATGAATCAATGTTTGCAACCATTAATTCTTGAGTTCTAGCAAGAACTAGGCTAAATATCACTAATCCATTCACATTGAAGCCCTAAATCAAATAACCAATTAAATACCCACACTAGGGTTGGGTCAACATCCTAGTTAAGGATTTAGCTACTCATGAAAATTGAAGAAATTAAAGAAGAAATGAAGATAAAATCCATAATATTAGATTATGGGAAGAAAAGCTAGTGTTTAAAGACAAATCTAGTACAAAAATACCAAAAGCAGTAAAAGTAGGCAACTCAAGGTGCTCTCCTAAAACATCACTTAACCTAAAAATGACAAAAAGTTCCATTTATACTAAGCCCAAAATATCTAACAAAAATGCCCCTGCGGAGGTTGTGCGGTGTGGACACACACTTGCTTTCGCGGCCGCATAATTGTTGTGCGTTCCTCGTTCTTCACTTTGAGTTCTGACTTGAGCTGGACTTTTGTAGACGGAAAAATTCAGAGTGCGCATGCACTCATGATTATGCGGCTGCATAAAAGTGATGCGGTCCGTACTTCCTTGACTTTGGCTTGAAACAAATCTCTGAATCTTCATCATCGTGGTCCGCACAATTGTGTTTGCGATCGCACTTGACATCCTGCGGCCACACATTTTTGGTGCGGTCCACACTCCTTCATTTTTCCCAAGTTGCCAACTCTCTGATTCTCGTTCATCGCGGACCGCATAATTCTGATTGCGGCCGCACAATATTGGTGCTGTCCCCGCTCCATCATGTTGCCAAAATACCATGTCTCTGAATCTCATTCTTGCAGAGCATAATTTTGATTGAGAGCATAATTTTGATTGCGACCACACAATGACTTTTGCGGCTGCACAATATTTGTGCAGTCCGCACTGCAGGTCTCTTTGTCTTGTTTTGGTTTTTGTTCAACTTTTGACTCCTTTATGAGTTGATTTTGATTCCTTTGGCTCATTTTGAACAATTCTTGCAAGCAAGCACATTTCATTAGTATCTGGGAATACCTTTAAGCATTTTTGACCTAAAACACAAGTAAAATAGGGCAAATAAGAGGTCAAAATCCCTACTTATCACCTTGTTCAAATCCTTATAATCTACACACATCCTAAGTTTGTTACCTTTTATTGGGACTATGACTACATTGGCTAACCATTCGGGATATTTTACCTCCCAAATGGACCCTATTTTGAGAAGTTTAGTTAACTCGTCGTTGATGAATGCGTGCTTTACCTCGGACTGGAGCCTTATCTTTTGCTTCACTGGCCTGAACTTTGGGTCCAAGCTCAAACGATGTGTTGTTATCTCTAGTGGGATCCCTGTCATGTCTAAGTGGGACCAAGAAAAATAATCTATGTTATCAATAAGGTATTTAATAATTTTTTTCCTGAGTTCAAGGGTCAACCCCGGCCCCAAGTATACCTTTCTCTTGGGCAGATACTCGATCAATATAACCTGTTCCAGCTCTTCGATCATTGATTTAGTGGCGTCAAATTCATCAGGAACAACGAAGGTTCGAGGGGTCAAAAAATCTTCATCTTCTTCTCCCTCTATTTTTTGATTCCCCGATTCAGTCGAGGTTGGTGGCTGTGATTGCTATTTGGCTTCCTGTTTCCCTTTGATGTTTGATCCTTTCGATATTGATAGTGCCGATATCGGTATTACCTCATCGACCGCGAACATTTTCTTTGCAGCATGCTGCTCCCCGTACACTTTTTTTACACCGTCCGACGTCAGGAATTTCATCATTTGGTGGAGAGTCGAAGTGACTACTCTCATTTTGTGAATCCAAGGCCTCCCGAGTAAGGCGTTGTACCTCATGTCGCCCTTGATTATGTGGAACTTTGTATCTTGGATAGTTCCATCCACGTTCACCAGTAGGATGATCTCTCCTTTTGTTGTTTCACTGGCCATATTGAAACCATTCAAGACTTGAGTTGCGGGCACGATTTGATCTTGTAGGCCGAGCTGCTCCACGACCATTGATCGGATGGTATTTTCCGAGCTACCTGGATCCACTAAAACATTCTTAACTTGAACTTTATTTAATAAGTTAGAAAGTCCCAGGGCGTCGTTCTGAGGTTGAGAAATTCTTTCTGCTTCTTTGTCGTTGAATGATACGATGCCTTCTGGAACTTACTCTCGAGTCCGTTTTCCCTAGTAATAGATATCTTAGTGTGTTTGAATATGGGTCCTTGGGGAATATCGACCCCGTCGACGATCTTATAGATTACATGTTGTGACTCCTCCCATTCATTTTTCCTGTTGGCGTCCCTTTCTCTGAAATGATTCTTGGCTCGATCACTTAGGAACTCTCGAAGGTGGCTCTCGTTGAATAGACGGGCTACCTCTTCCCTTAATTGCCTGCAATCTTCGGTCCTGTGACCATGCGTGCCATGATATTTACACATGAAGTTGGGGTTTCTTTGGGAAAGATCAGTCTCTATGGGTCTGGGACATCTAGTATCTTTGATTCTTCCAATTGTCGATACAATGGCTGATGCGTCGACACTAGAATTGTATTCTGACAACCGAGGTGCCTCTGTAGGATCGGCGCACTTATCAAGACCACTTTTTCTCATAAGACCCCGAGAATTCTATCCTCGATCACTTCTTTGATCATTTCGGGCAGAATTGCATCCCAGACCGTTGTTCCTGCGATCCGCAATGTATGGATGATATCGGTCTTTGTTCGACCGAGGTTCCTTATCGACGTCCCTCTAATTTTTAACTGCGGGCCTGTTTAGATACACCGAACTGGAAGGATTTCCTAATTAGTCATCCTCGACCCTGATCTTCGATTGGTAACGATTAAGTACATTGGCCCAAGTCACCACCGGATATTCGATCAAATTTTGCTTCAACTGATGTGATGCTATCGAACTTCGTTCATTCAACCCCTGAGTGAAAGCTTGTACGACCCAATCATCTATGACCAGCGACAACTCTATGCGTTCCATTTTAAATAGGGACACGAAATCCCTCAGCATCTCATTATCCTTCTGTTTTACTTTGAATAGGTCCGATTTCCTTGTCGCAACCTATATAGCCCTGGCATGTGCCTTTACGAAAGAGTCTGCTAACATGGAAAAGGAGTCAATGGAATTTGGCGGCAGATTGTGGTACCCAATCATGGCCCCCTTCGAGATAGTCTCTCCGAACTTCTTCAATAAAACAAACTCGATCTCATCATCTTCCAAGTTGTTAACCTTGATGGCGCATGTGTAGGAGGTGACATGCTCATTGGGTTCGATGGTCCCCATTGGAATGGGTTTTGGAGACGCACTTAGAGGAAACGACTTATGTACAAATTTCTTCGAGTCCATTCCTTTCAAGATCGACGGTGCTCCTGGTATCTGATCAACTCGAGAGTTGTATGTTTCTACTTTCTTATCATTAGCTTCAATTTTCTTCTCTCCTGACTCAATTCTTTTGGTGAGTTCCTCGAGCATTTTCATTACTGCAGGATTGGTCCCCGACTCGTTATTATTCGATCTCTCTAGTATGGGCTTGATAAGGCGGGTGGCCTCCGGTTCGACCCCACTCGGGGCTCCATGTTGATTTTGCAACTGCGCAATAGCGACTTGCCGAGCCTGCAACATTTCGATTATTACCTGGAGGCTGACTCCTCCGCCTCCTCCGCCTTGTGCCCCTTGGCCACCAGTTCGGACTTCTCTGTGTACACTCCCTTCGGGGTCTGCGCCTAGATTCGCATTCAAAGAAATGTGCGAACTTACGTCGACTGTGTTGACAATCGGTGCTCCCCCGAGATCTGTTTGTGGCATCTCGACCCCTGGAGCAATTACATTATCATTTTCCCCGTGAAATCTGAGGCCATAGTCACCATGTGTGGGTGTGTTTTGTGAGTTTGACATGTTTTAACCTGATAGTAAAGATACCTGACAAGAAACAAGTGTGAAATAGTGTGTGTTATCAGAATCAGTATTGTTAATCACTATTATCCTTAGCCCCACGATGGGCACTAAATTTTTACCCTAAAATTTGGATAATAATTAAACTTATACTATGGTTTTAAGAATATATGATTTCGTCCACTAACAATTGATAAACAAGAAAATAAACAGATGATTTAGGCAATAAAATAAATCAAACCAGTATGTAAGCAATGCCTTGACCTCGATTCGAGATTGTCTTGAGGTGGTATATTAAGAACAATAAACCAATAAATCAACCCTGATGAACAGTAAGTGAGATAGGTAGCAAGAAAATAACGAGTGTATATATCTTTCTTAGTGAATTATGATGATTACAAATGAATGGAATTCTTCTTTATATAATAGAGGAGTCCTAATTAAGGTAAACTTGTGATTATTGTAGAAAATCATATTAACTGCTTATTAACCGCCATAGACTGATCCGTTCCAAGATTCATGCTACAATCCTCGAGCAATCGCGGATATCTTGCCTTTCTGTTATAAAGCTACGCCGATGTTACTCGGAGTCTGTCTCTTTCTGGCCTCGATTGATGTTGACCTTGATCTGAAAAGAGGCTTCGATTTTGGACTCGACTTCCTAGCTCTTCGATATGACATTCCTATCTCGACCGAATAATGAAATCGGGTAGCCCCAATTTCTATTGTACACAATATTAATCAAATGACCAAATACATACATCTAAATCCTTTATAAGCTATGCATGCACATGTACAGTATAAATTTCCTCCGAGCAAAAAATTAATTTCTTTTATCGCATGTACCAAAACTAGAAGGTATTTTCTTTTCATAAATATTTATGATTTTTATTTGCCAGAAAGTCTGCATACTTATTCACCTCTCTTTAGTTGTGTATAATTAATATTTGTTTTCTTGACCTCCGGCAAGTATTTCCATTCTTCAGCCCTTAGAAGTGAATTCCCTTCTCTCTAGAGTTATTGCACGCGGTCGAAGTCGAGCTCGACTACAACTTGGTAGATTAGGCTTGGAACGTGTTGACTACGGACTGGAGATTGACCTCGAGTCTCACCGAGCTAGAACCTCAGGTCGGAAGACCTGCCTTCGAGGAACGTTGAGTCCGGTGTCGACCTTAGCCTCGAGCGAGCTCGAAAATAACAAATGGAAGAACGAAATATCCGCCACCGGGTGGATATTACGGCGGGAATCTCGGCGCATACCGGCAAGGAGCCGGTAATTAGCAAATCAAGAGATTTTTACATTTTATAAAATGTACCTAGAGTAGGACTCCTCTACTATATAAATGAGGGTCTGATAATTTATTGAATACATTGTAACACGCATCCCAAAGTAATGTACTATATTTCTAGTTCTTATTATCTTGTTGTCCTGTTCCGGTATCGATAAAAATATTTCTGGTTCGAGGGTGGCCAACCTTTCAAGGTAAGGATTGTTAAACTTGTGTGGTTTGCATTTGCTTTTTCATTGTTTATTTCAATTTTAATCTGATTTCTCATTTTATATCGAGTTAGATCACGTATCCTTAAAACCACGTAAACCAATTATTATCCGATTTTGAGGGTAAACAGTTTGGCGGCCCACCGTGCGGCTAAGGATAATAGTGGTTATTTGATACAAATCTCCATTACACACACTACTTTACACTTGACAACGAGTCTAGTCACCAAGCACCAAAGATAGCTGGAAGCCCCATAGAGCCGGAGAGAACCCGGGCATCCTCCGAGATAGACATAATGATTGATCGCTTCCTGTCAGGATCTGCACTCAGAGCTAGAAACCTGTCTACTAATCTCGGACTTGAAAAAAGGCTCGCTGGCTCCCGAAGACGGTATCTTCTTTGGTACCGGTAAGTCATCTAACCTGGTGACGTCCTCCGAGGCGGTAGATTCTAAGCCATCGAAGAAGTTGTTGAAAGAATTAGCCGCCCCTTGAGGCCCCTCATTTGGGCGTCCTTTCAGCATCTGGGCCTCCTTGATCATGGAGTCAATAATGAAGGAGACGCAGAGAGATCTATCACCCCAAGTTTGTCCTTCGGGACATTTTCCTCTGCCCGAGAAGTACTGGTCAAGGTCTTTTTGTCGACCTCCCCAGCTCGGGGCAAAATAGCCTCGTCCCTTCCTGGTTCGGAGACTTCGGCCACTCACATGGGTCATTAGCTTGGAAGCTTCTTCTTCTTCTTCTTCTTCAGACTCGTCTCTCAGTCGATTGAGTGAGTCCGATGGGATCTCCCGGGTACTTTCCTTGGATTTGCACACCAGCCTCTTTTTCGATTTTTTCTTCTCCGAGTTCGTAGAACTCGCAACCCTTTTTCTTTTCTTCTCTTTATCCTACCTCGGAGAATATGGTTCAGGGAGGATGTCATCATCACGCGGACGGAGGCCTCATTACAATATCTTTGGGAACACTTGCAAAGGAAAAAGAAGTGAGAATGAGCGCAGCAGGAAAACTAAGTGTTATCCACTCAGGAGAGGAATCTCACCGTGAGAACGGGCCTCCCACCGGCCTTTTGAAATTTTGCACCACCCACCTCGGAATATGGATTCTGCAACACAATGCCCTCGACCACTCCTTGAGTTGAGGAACTGCATCTAGCATCTGAGCAACATATGCACCACCACAAAACATCGATAAGAATGGAGGAAAAAAAGTGATAAACAAATTCTTAAAGGCAAGGTTATACTTACGTTTCATGCTCCATTTCTCACAAAATGGCATATCCTCGGCTGGGATTAAATCCGAGGTCTTCACTAGAACGAATCAGCCCAACCAGCTTCAATCCGGATCCTCGTCGATGCTCGAGAATGGGGACTTACTAGCTTGACGGACAAGTTCTATTAATCCTCCTTGATAGAGTCAAGCACTGCACAGACGTATGAGATGATCGATGGTGAAGGGACACCCCTCGATTTTGTTTACGAAGAAGCGGATGAGAATTACTATCTTCCAGATAGAGGGATGAAATTGACCGAAGCTCACCTCGTACCTCTTAAAAAGGCGATGATGACCGGATCCAAGGGGCCCAACATGAAGGGATAAGTGTAAACACTTGAAAAAACCCTCCATGTAGGTAGTAATCGCTTCCTCGGGCATAGGAACCACCACGTGCTTATCAACCTAGTTGAATCCTCCTTAACCTTGGAGAGGAAGCTATCAGTGACCGAGCATATATATCTCGAGATCGGTTCACGCCGACCCGGTACCGAGGAGGGTTTCTCGACCTTGAAATCAGCAGCGGTCGCGCACCCTGCAGTAACAAACATCTTCAGGGAGGTTCGGGTGTCGGTTCCTCCTTAGCAGCAGACGAAGCATTTTTTTATTCTGCCGGTCACAAGGTAGAGGAAGTTTCTTTTTGGGGAACAGATTTTGAGGTCTTCGCCATTTTTTTTTTTTGGAAAATGAAGGAAAAAAGAAAGTTAAAAGAGTATGCGTCATGGTTTGGAATGAAGAACATAAGTTCTTATAATGGGATATCGGAGTAACCAGAAAATTGATGCTTGGGAGTGTTGAATTTCTAAGGAACGGGGGAAGAAGGTTTGTAAGTAAAGTTTGAATGAACTAATGGGGGGTATTTATAGTTTCTCAGCGATTGTTCACATCTGGGAGTGGCAGGCCGGCAAGTGACTGGCATTTAATGCCATTAAGACTTGATTGACGAGACATTTTGACTGTTTTGTTGTTTCTGTCACAAAATATCGAGGTCAAGATTGGAAGTTTATGTCATTTCTCTTCGTCTACTCTCTGAAGAACAAGGGGATTATCTGTATACGGTCGAAGTCGAGCTCGACTACAACTTGGCAGATTAGGCTTGGAATGTGTCACGACCCAGAATTCCCACCTTCAGGACTGTGATGACGCCTAACTTTCACTTGCTATGCAAGCCAACGTTAGAGGATTCTTGTTGACAACTTTAGCCAATTTCAATAGCAATAACTATTAAGCTAAACAGAAGCTAAAATTGATTTGCGGAATAACATAAAACTCATAATATCTGATACATTTAGGATCTGAAATCACAACTCACAAGCTACTATGATTTACTAATAACAGAGTCTGAAACGAAATACACTGTTCTGAAAGAAAAGAAATAGTAAAATAATGTGACTAGGAAGAGACTCCAGGGTCTACAGACGCCAGCAGATCTACCTTGGGTCTCCTGTCGAGCAAGTCCAGCTGCTAACCTCACGATTAGCTCGGGCCGGTGCCAAAAGCTGCACAAGAAGTGCAGAGTATAGTATGAGTACAACTGACTCCATGTACTCTGTAAGTGCCGAGTCTAACCTCGACGAAGTAGTGACGAGGCTAAGGCGGGTCACTCACACTACAACCTGTACACAATATAAATAATATAGACAGAAAAGGAAATACAGAACAAAATAAAGCAATCAACTGAAAGTAATAGATGCAGCTTCAAGAATAAGTCAGCGACGTTCAGAATTTACCATTCCTTAAGTGCAAAAGGAAATACCGTAAAACTATCACAGCTCAGAGGAATATAAACACACAAGTTGTTGTGGTGCGCAACCCGAATCCCATTGTACGTCACATAATCCTCCCTTATTTTCTCGTAACAACATTAACAACAATGAGTATATATATAGGTGTTGCCGCGCGCAACCCGATCCCACCATATCACAATATCATAATCATAGTTTATACTTATTCCACCAAAAACCCTTATTATACCTGTTACGGCATGCAACCCATTCCCACCGTACAGTTGACGATTGTCTAGCGTATATATAATTCTGACTCGTATCCTGTCAAATAATAGTATAGAAAAATGTCGAACCCACAGAGATTGGTTTATCATTCTACAGACGTTTCTTGCTTTAATTACTATTTGAGAAAATCATAAAGAGTTGAGTTGTGAGTTGGCTAACTAAAATTGCGTAAATGAAGAAATGGAGAAATTTTTTTTTTCTTTTCACAAATATGAAAGGATGTTGGGATCCTGACTTCACTTGATATTTCTATTATATAGTAGATATATTTATTATTTAGTTTATATTTCTCACAAATGTATAAATGCCTCTCACGATTACACTTATATATTATTACTTAAGTTGAACAATTAGTTGCACTCCTTTCGGTTATACAAATTAATTATCAAATTAGTAATATTAAAGAACGAGAAATAAAAGCTTGAACTGAAAAATGCTCTTTTAGTAAGTCCCTTTCGGTTGTCCTACTTGTTATAATAGATTAATACAGTATTTGCCTCTCTCGATTACAAATAAATGTAGAATTCATTATAACATAATGTAGATAGATATCACTACATAAATATGAACATCTATCAATAAAGCAGATAAACATGAAATAAAATTTAGTTGAAGCATGTAAATTTATAGAATAATATCTATTATTATAATGAAATATTAAGATCTGTCATTCTCCCAACATAAGAAAAGTTACTCCATATTGGAGCTAATAATGACAACGGAAATATTCTTGCCCATTAAATAAGAAAATAGAAAGAAATATTCAAGAAGAATATTTTCCCCTATTTAATTAAAAATAGGAACTAGAGTAATTTCCAAACGATAATTTATTCGAGACTAGAGACGGAGCCAATATAATGGCTAAAAGAAGAAAACTAAGAGAAAATAAAGAAGGGAGAGAGAGGAATAACTTTCTGCTTAAAACTTGATTTCGATCAGCTTCTTTTTTCCGCTCCTTTTCTTTCACGATTGATGCTTCTTTTTATAGCCAAGCCATGAAAAACTTTTCAATACACTCTTGGATATGAACTTGTTATGGCTGGTTGTGGCCTTGTTATGCTTGGTTATGAGCTTCTGTTGTAGGCTAGTTATGGATCAGTTATAGTTTGTTGTTGCCGGTTGTGAGTCGGTTGTCCTTTGTCATGGCAGATCACGTCTTTCTTTAGCACCTTATTTTACTCTGCTTTATCTTGTCCGTTTTTCTAATTTTTCCTCTGTAATCTTCTCGTTCCCGGATCAATACTCCTTCAACCTTTCTTGCATAATTTAGACAAAAGTATGGAAGAAATATGATAGTTTTTTTTTGTGTTTTTCAAAGGAATTATATGTTAAAAAATCAAGTAAAATGCACTTATCAAATTCTCCCACACTTGAAATTTTGCTCGTCCTCGAGAAAATACATACATACATACATATATATATATATATATATACATATATTTACATATTTATATTTACACATTCACAACCTTGCAACAGTTAATGATTCCACCTGAAATTTCAATCCCTTTTGAACTTTGTGGAACTTGCTTTGTTTATATCTTCACTTTTACTCCGCAAGTATCACTGTAAGACATCTTTGAGTTTCAGAAAAAATAAGAATACTAAATCAATTATTTACAATAAACCATAGGCTTGTCTTTCTTGTCAATCGCCACTAATGTAGATCAATGCTGATTATAGAATCTTTTAGGACTTTTATTAGCTTATAATGTTAGGCTATGGGCTGGTAGGATACAGGAAAAATATATAAAATGACTCCTTTTTTTTTTGTTGGCTTGAAAACATAGATGACTTTGTTTGAGAATTGGTGTTGATATGAGGATTTTAAATTTATATAACCCTCTATTTTTTTTCCTTTTTTTTTGTATATATATATATTCTTTTTTTTTTCTCTCTCTTCATTTTTTTTTCTACTAGAAATAAATATTTCTCGGGAGACTTCACGTACACGAGTTCTCAAATCGTCATCCGTTAAGAATGAGGCCAGACCAAGAAAGAAATGAATGATTTTTTTATTTTTATTTTATATATATATATATATATATATAATTTTATTTATAGATAACAGAATTTGTATACATATGTATACAAATAGGCTTTAGGTTATAAGGTATAGATGAACAAAGAAAATGATTTTTAAGCTCAAAATGGGATACTAAGGATAATTTTCATTTGGTAGTTATAAAGAAAGGCTCAATCGGTCCAAAGATAGCCTAATTCATTTTTCGAAATCAGCATTTTTCTAGGATTTCGCCTTGACTAACAATAGAAGTAAGTTCTAGTTATTGAATATGTTGATTTGAGCATGCCTTGATTTTCTTTAAACATTCAAAGTTGCATCACAGTAGAAAACTTACATCAGCAAAAATGGAGGCATAAAAATAGAAGTCTTCAATGTTCTATGGACCTGAAATATTCAGATTTATAGCCAAGAATTGAGCAAAGTTTATTCATGTGCAAATTATTCTAAAAGTTCCTTTCTTTTTCCTTTTTAATTCAAAGAAAAGTGTACTAAGTTTTTTTGGTTGGACTTACCCCTTTCTGGTACTACAATGGCATAAAGTTAATGACAATACTATTTTTAACATTTCTTGCTTTGACTCACAACGTAAGTTTTATATATATATATATATATATATATAACGAAAGATAAGAAAATAACGAAAATAACGAAAATAACGAAAATAACGAAAGATAAGAAAATAAGCCATTTTAGTTGTAAATGTTCAAAGTACCAAAAATTGGGGCATATGATTTCAGGCTAAAAGAAGAAAACTAAGAGAAAATAAAGAAGGGAGAGAGAGGAAATAACTTTCTGCTTAAAACTTGATTTCGATCAGCTTCTTTTTTTCGCTCCTTTTCTTTCACGATTGATGCTTCTTTTTATAGCTAAGCCATGACAAACTTTTCAATACACTCTTGGATATGAACTTGTCATGGCTGGTTGTGGCCTTGTTATGCTTGGTTATGAGCTTCTGTTGTAGGCTAGTTATGGATCAGTTATAGTTTGTTGTAGCCGGTTGTGAGTCAGTTGTTCTTTGTCATGGCAGATCAAGTCTTTCTTTAGCACCATATTTTACTCTGCTTTAGCTTGTCCATTTTTCTAATTTTTCCTCTGTAATCTGATGGTTCCCGGATCAATACTCCTTCAACCTTTCCTGCATAATTTAGACAAAAGTATGGAAGAAATATGATAGTTTTTTTTTGTGTTTTTCAAAGGAATCATACGTTTAAAAATCAAGTAAAATGCACTTATCAACAGTATAAATTCACCCTTATTCCACCTCATCATACCATGCTTATTTCACCTGTTACAGCGCGCAACCTGATCCCACCATATCAATATCAAGTACTCAATATGCAGAGTAAAACTTACAATTCAAATCACGGAAAAGCCTTTGCAATCCCTAAACACCAAACTGAAACAAATAAAAAACCTTGTACAACATGATAATTCGCATAAGTAATACTACACAGCGAGACCAATCCAGAATTTGCAGAAGGTGCAAATATATCAACTTGAGCAAATAGTAGGAGATCATGAAACTATGAAAAGATCTAATATCATAAACAGGAGAAAACAATGACTAACGGGTAGCAATTAGGTATGGAAACACATTTAGAGCCTATAAAAATTAAGACAGAGAAAAAAATAATTTAAGAAAAACGAGAAAACAGATAATTCGGTGGCACATAAGCACTCGTCACCTTGCATATACGCCACGCACATGAAATTCAGATAACACATAGTCTGAGGGTTCCTAATTCTCTCAAGTCAAGGTTAGACACAACACTTACCTCTCTCCAAATACCACTCAATGCTCAACCACAACTTTGCTTCTCAAACAAGCCTATGAACCAATATAATCTTGCAAATTACCAACCTAACGATTCAAATTAAGCCTTAGGAACTATCCACGATTGCAAGAATTTAATTGAGGCCATTTTTAAAAAAATCAACAAAAGTCAACCCCAAGCTCGCTTGGTCTAATCCTGAAGTTTGGATCAAAACCCGATTACTCATTCACCTCCGAGCTCGGTTATGTAATTTATTTTGGAATCTGATATCAATTTTAGGTCTAAATCCCCAATTTATAAAATCTCTAATTTCTACCACAAACCCCCAATTCCACCGTGAAAACACAAGATTTTAGGTTGACATCTTAGGAAATGTAGTGAAATATTTAAAGAAACTAGTTTGGAATCACTCACCAAAGATATAGGGAAGAAAAGTTCTTTGGAAAATCGCCTCTAGAGTTTCTTTTTTTAAGAATTTTGAAGAAGGAGAAAATATCTTGTCTAAGTCAAGTTTTACCAGCTCCAGATGTCGTATTTGCGATCTGGGGTTCACAAATGCGAACCCCGCAAATGCGAAGAAACCATCGCAACTGCGAAATCCTCGCATCTCTGCATTCATAGCATTTGTGATGAGAAGTTCGCAAATGCGAATACTGAGGTTCTGCAAATGCGACCATTTGATCGCATTTGCGATCACTGCCCCCACCTGACCCTCTTCGCAAATGCGAAAATCATGTGGCCCAACTACTCTTCGCAAATGCGATGAGTAGCTCGCAAATGTGAACCCATCAGAGGTTGCAAATGTGAAGCCTGATTTCGCATATAGGCCTGCACCAGAACTGAAACACCAGCAACATTTTCTAAGTCCATTTTTACTCTGTAGCCTATCAGAAACTCACCCGAGCCCCCGGGGCTCTAAACCAACTATGCACACAAGTCTAAAATAATCATACGAACTTGCTGGCGCGATTAAATCGCCAAAATAAACATAGAACTACGAATTGAACACCAAATCAAACGAAATTTTCAAGAAAACTTTGAAACTTCGATTTTCACAACCGGACGTCTGAATCACGTCAAACCAACTTCGTTTCTCACCAAATTTGACAGACAAGTCATAAATTTAGTATTGGACCTTTACCGGGCTTCGGAATAAAATACGAACCCAAGAACCAAAAGTCAAACATCGATCAAACATTTCAAATTCATTAGGACTTAAACTTTTAAATTTCTACAAAATGCGATAACTCGGCTAGGGACTTTCGAATTCAATTCCGGGCATATGTCCAAGTCCCAAATCATGATACGAACCCAACGGGACCGTCAAAAACATGAATCCGTGTATGTTTACTCAAAACGTTTATCGAATTCAACTCAAATGGATTTCAAGGAAATTTTCATATATTTCTGAGTACTAGTTTCTGTTTGAGTCTCTGATTTCCTGTGATTGATACCCTTTACTGGTTTCCTGTGATGATGTACTTTACTAATTTCCGATTTCTAAATTATTTTTCATGCCTTATTATGTGGTTGACTACATTATTTACTGATTCTTAATATTGTTTCCATAATTAGGACTTTCAGAACCTAGCCCTAATTACTGGTTCTATACTTGTACTGTTTGAGACCTTTCCTTATCCGTTACATATGATTTCTTTACTGGTTACCTGTCTTTCTACCGTTTGAATTGATTTCCTTAATTAAGGGACTAGTTGGACTGATTTTACTCTAGTTGATTCCGAGTTCTATAATTAATTTCTTACCTTATTTACCTAGCTTTCAAACTACTATATATAGTGCTCTCTTCTACCCTCATTAGACACTCATACACATATGAACGGACATTAGTTCACATCTCTCATACACTCAAAAGCTCTTCTGCTTTCTTTGTTACTTGCTATTGTTACTAAATTAGCAGGCTGCAAGCCAAGCTAATTATTGCACTCTCATGTTCCTCACTTTGTGTTTACTCTCTTTACTGGTGTGTTCTGATTTTAAATTCAAGCTGCCAAACCAATGTGTTTGCTACTGGTTCAGTTTATCATATTCCTGATCTGTTTCTGTCTATTGTTTTGTTGTTCGACATGTAATTGACCTTTTTACTTTATTGCTTCACCCAGCATGTTAGTTATGTCCTACCCCTTTTAGGATCAGCATGTTTACTCCCCATTGTACTCTGTCTCAGTGTGACTCTACTCTGTTTTTGAATGCTTGTCTATTTGTTGTCCAGTTCTGGCATGCACCTATTTTTGCAAAACTGATTTGTTACCCTAAGTTGTCTTGATGCTATGCTTAATCATGTCTAGTACTTCTATATCCTCACTGTTGCTATGAAATCCTACTATGTCATCTCCCAATCCCATGAACCCCCTAAAGCACTTCTGATTCTATAACTATGTTCTAATTAGCACTTCTGAATCCATGTCTTACTATTTGCACTATTAGCCACCCTTAATTGCAAAAGACTTCTATTTATTATATGTTTATTATGTGTCCCCAGTCCCCAACTATCCTTGTGTAAAGGGTTGTTATTTGAGTATTGCTGAACCTGTTTGGCTCCGTGTTTGATCAGTTGTTTGTTTGATTACACAACTCTTGTCAAAACTATTTTACTGAACAATTCTCCTATTTTATAAAACTACTTCAACTCAGTCTTTTTTCAAATACGGCTTTCCTATTAAAACCTTTTCAAACTATGTCAAGCACTCTCACTCTACTCTTAGGTCCTTAAGTTCTGCCCCTCTAGTGTGTGACTGCTTTGGGATCCCTGTGAGATCCCTCTGAACTCTGATGCACTGAGGCTGACTCTTCCATACTGCACTTACTCAATTCTGGTTATGAAGTCTAGGTGTGAGCACTGCCCGGGATCCTTGAGGTCCTTAGGGAACTCTGACACACTTGGACATGAGAAAGGCTATGACTTTGGCATTTGAGGCTATGGACAATTTGGTACCTTTGGGTCTACTTTAGGCTCCCTATAGTTTAACTTCTTCTTTTCGTTTATCTATTTATGTAATTTATTCAACTGGTCTGTAATAATTATTTGCAAGGAGATATTGGTGTTGGCTAGTGAAATGGGGAGGGTAGCTATGTAATTCTATCATTGGGTAGAAAGCATGTCTTATTAGGCTTTGCATTATTTATATTTGCATTAGAATTCATGTTTTAGGACCAACATATTCATTCAGATCATGCCAAACATGCATTAGATATCATGTCTTTAAGGATTTCATGTTTACTGCTTTAATGCACAACATGTCCTTAATTTATGTTTATGACTACCACTTAGAAATCCTACTCTTAGGATAATAAAATCAATATAAAATTGTTACTCCTGTGCATTCAAAATCATGTCTCCATCATCATGTAGTTCTTTGTGCATTTTAGAAATCATGCCTTTAGGAATTCTGCACATCCTGAAATTATGTCTTAACCATCCTGCATTTATATGTGCATATTAGATATCCTGCTCTAGGATTTCGTTTTGCATCTGCTTAACCACACCTCGTTTAACTACTAACTCACGAAAAAGGTAAAAACAATCTCACATATGATTATCCTGTTTTAGATAAAACTGGCAACAATCCCTGCATTTTCGTCACACCTAGAACAACATGCTTTTAGACAAAAATAACTTTTGAATTGTCTAAAGGTTAACAAGCTTAAAAATCAGTAGGCAAACTGATTAGGCCCCTACTTATGAGTTTATAAAAATAAAGTTGCATATGTCTGTGCATTGACATTCACTTAGATATCCTGTCTTAGGATCTTGTCTAATAAAACTGCCTCTTGTTTGTGTTTGAGACGTGCTGATTATGTGCATTACTTGTGGAGGTAAATCTGGGCCTCATAACTACTTTCCTGCATTTATCTGATCAGTCCTATTTGTTCTTGCATGTCGCGTAGAATTTTTTCCTTTTAAAACCTTAGGGGTCTGTCTAGAACTACCTATACTTAGAGGTCTTAAATTTCTCCAAGACCATTAAGAAGGGATGGGTAACAGCACTCATAGAGATCGCTAAATAAATTCGCTTAATAACCGCTAAGGGGTGGGGTAAAGGGTAGATATGGATATGATGACCGGTGCACTAATGCCACATGTAGCCCCTCACTGAAAAGTAATTACCGAGAATTGCATTGATGTGATCCTATAGGATAAACAACTTAGGACTCCCCTATCCCCTACATATGTGTGCTTAGACTACGAATATTTTCAAAACCATTACTTGTTTCCATGTGTATACTTTGACTGCTTATTTGCTACTTGCTTAAATTCACAAAGTTTGTTTGGCCATGAACCACAGTTGTGGACTTTGAGTGGTGCCTAACACCTTCCCCTTGGATTAATTTCAAGCCCTTACCCAATATCTGGTTATTCAATTAGTACTATTGTGACCCTTAATAGGTGCCCTAACGCACCTTAATTCGTTAGGTGACGACTCTTCAAATCCTTCACATCCCTTATCCCAAAAGGAAATGAGTTGTCCCAATAATGTCAAAAACCTGACCGATTCGAAAGGAGAGGAGAGAGGGGGACGTGACATCATGGCAACTCTGCTGGGTAATTCTAGGCTTTTACCATTACAAACCATTTTTTGTGAATTCGTCTAAGTATGCCTGGTTTTGTTAAATACCTGCACCCTTTCCCTTTCCCCTTTATGTGCAATTAATTACTTTCCTAAGTATTTATTCTCTTAAATGAAACTGATATGTTTCTTTTTCTTTTTCTTTGTAACTGTTTTTCAATCATAACTGTTGTATTTACCGCTTTCATAATGAGCAAATACATGACAACATGCTTTTATTGCTTATTTTATTGTTTCATAATTATGCTCAATATCATATTCCACTCGTGTCTATACAAATACTATAGCAACCGTTGATGAGTGGTTGCGCTCTTCCATTTTATATCACCCCCTAAATTCGGAAAGGCTTAATTGCGGTAAAACTAGTCGATCAACGGTGCAGTCAACGTTTCCGTACCGTTCCCCCTCAAGTTGTCCGCTTGAGGGTACCAGTATAGACCCTCAAAGTAATCCTACTCTGATTATAATTATACATGCATCATGGTCAAACCTAGCTGGGTTAATATGTTGTCCACATAATAATCTTTAGGAAAAGCCTTGTCCAAAAGTCCATTGGGGTTCCATAATCCCAACGGACGCAACCACGATCTGTGCATTAATTGGGAGAGCTAAGTGCCAATATGCTTATCACTGATGTATAAGTAGTTGAATCTGGAGGGGGAAAGGGTCAAACCTTAGTCGTTTTTAATTTATCTGCTTTTACATTAATGAAATGAGGCAATTATTGGCATCTAAGTTCTCCAAATCAACTTATCGCTAGGCCTACCTCGGGCACAACGAGGCTCCCAAATTAGGACACGCTTTTATATTCCCGCAATGTGTGTTTAAATACTGCAATATTTTCTCATGATCCTCACTGACTTGGCTACCTTTTGTTTTTGCTTTCTTTCTTTTTGATTATTCCCTCCCCTCCTCCCCAAAGCTTGGTTCGTGCATTCTGGCATCATCATCATATCACACAAGATCCAGGGGCCCTCCACCTTCTCCTCCTCTTAGTCCACATAAAGGCCAAGGCAAAATCGAATATTTGAGCAATATCAGAAAGGAAAACACAATGACAGCTGAACGAACAGAAGATCCTGACAATCAAGGTACTCAGGTTCAGAATGATGCTATGTCACAACTCAAGCAAAGGTTGTTGAAACTCCAAGGGGAGCTTGAACATGTGCGAACCTTGGTGAATATGTCCTTCTCACTTAGTGTTCCAGATTTCAATCATCCGAACATCCAAAACCCCATACCTTCTCAGAATACCCCAAACAAACAGAACCCTCCCACAACTCACCACCGTACAACTCCACCGAAAAATCAAACTATTCCACCACAATGCAACACTTGCCACACTCCGAGAAACACCCCACAGATCATCCCTGAACCACAATACTCCACAAATGACCACCTCTATGCTCAGGCGCCAGGCCATCATAACAATCCCATATGCTCATTAAGAACTTGGCCGAAGAACTCAAAAGACTGACTAGCTGAGTCCAGGGCGTCGAAGGAAGAAAAAGAGTTGAGGGATTGAACTATGAAGATCTCTATATACAGCCTGATATTGAACTACCAAATGGTTACAAACCTCCTAAGTTCGAGATGTTCGACGGTACATGTGATCCCAGGATCAATCTGAGAACCTATTGTGATAAATTGGTTGGATTAGGAAGAAACGAGAAGATTCGCATGAAATTGTTCATGAGAAGCCTCACCGGAGATGCTTTGTCGTGGTACATCAGCCAAGACCCTAAGAAGTGGTCCAACTGGGTAGGCATGGCCTCAGATTTCATGGATCGGTTCAGGTTCAACACGGAGAATGCTCCAGACATATTTTATATCCAGAACCTCAAGAAGAAGCCCACCAAAACTTTTTGCAAGTATACCACTCGCTGGAGATCTGAAGCAGCCAAGGTCAGGCCTGCCCTAGATGAAGAACAAATGAACAAATTCTTCGTCCGGGCACATGACCCGTAGTATTATGAGAGGATGATGGTAGTTGAAAACTACAAATTCTCTGACATCATCAAGCTAGGTGAGAGAATTGAAGAAGGGATTAAGAGCGGAATGGTTACTAATTTTGAAGCACTACAAGCCACCAACAAAGCCTTTGTAGTCTGGTGGTATATCCAAGAAGAAAGATACATGGACGGTAATGGTTGCACATGGACCCAAATCCTCGTTGGTATACCGAACTTCCCCACTCACATACCAAGCACCCCCACCTACAAATCAGCAAACACCTCCACCTGCTTATCAATCGTCACCATCACTTGCTTATCAACCCACATCTCCTAGATATTCCCAACCAACCACTATTTATCATACATACAACTCTCAACCCTCTCACTTCCAGTCACCCCCTACTTGCCAAAATTTTCCAAGACCTCGACCCAATTTTGACCGCAGGCCGCCCAATTGTTGAACCTATTGACCAGCTGTACGAAAGATTAAAAGCTGCTGGTTATGTTACTCCTATCCCTGATGTAACCCCTAAAAATCAATCCCAGTGGGTCAATCCAAATAAAACCTGTGCATACCATTCCGGCATGAAGGGACATACTATTGATGAATTCCATTCACTGAAGGATAAAATCCAGTATTTGATTGATAATAAGGTCATCTAAGAAAAGGAAGCTACTCCCAATGTCCGTAACAATCCGCTCCCAGACCATAGGGGTGGAGGCATCAACATGATATAGATAGAGGAAGAATGGGACCCAGAGGGGTCGATCAGATTGATCAAAGAAGGTGATGACCCAAAGAAGCCAGCCGCCACACTTAATCCCATCATAGTCCAAATTCAGCCGTCAGGAGATGTTGAGGTAGCTGCGTCAGTCCCATTCAAGTTTGAAGTGGCACCACCTGCAGATGCACCTGTGCCGTTTGAGGTTGAGGTAATGCCACCTGCCACGACACCTGTCCCATTTGAAGTGAAGATAGCCACACCAATTACAGTGACAATGTCAACCCCGCCGCTTTTCAACTCTAATGTCGTACCTTGGGACTACATGGATGAAGCAAGCAGGAAAGCTAAGGTCAAGATGGAAGAAGCTGGTGCCGCACAGGGGATGACCAGGATTGGTAGGGTCTATACACCTGAACACTTGGCAGAGTCTAGCAAACATGCTTCCAACAGGCCACCCGTCAATGAAACAGGTCCAGATGATCTTTGGAGAAAGGTGCAAGCCAAAGAATATTCAGTCATAGATCAGTTGAACAAGACTCCAGCCCAAATATCTATCCTGTCATTGCTACAGAACTCGGAAGCGCACAACAATGCTTTGGTAAGAGTGTTGAACGAAGCATATGTTCCTAATAACATCACAAGTGGAGAAATGGCCAACATGGTATGACAGGTGCTGGAAAGTCACAAGATCACTTTCCACGAGGACGAGCTGCCACCTGAAGGGCTAAGTCACAACAAGGCACTGCACATCACTGTGCAATGTGAAGATTATTCATTACCAGGGTTTTAATCGACGGAGGATCCAACCTCAACATTTTCCCATTGACAACACTCAAAAGATTGGGAAAAGGATTGTATGAGATAAGAGAAGGGTCCATGAATGTGAAGGCTTTCGACGGTTCTCAGAGGGCCACCATTAGAGAAATCAGTCTTTGTCTACAGATGGGACCTACATGGTTCGAGGTTGAATTTTAGGCGATAGATGTATCCGCATCATATAACCTGTTATTGGGACGACCATGGATACATGCCGCTGGGGTTGTGGCATCAACATTGCAACAGGCGATGAAATTTGAATGGAACCACCAGGAAGTAATCATCCACAGAGATGGAAACAACCCTATCTATAGTCGCCAGACCATCCCGGTGGTTGAAGGTAGAAGAAGGCTGGGTGGAGAAACCTATCACCATATCGAGAGGGTCAACGCAATAGACAAGGACAAATGGTGGGATAGTAAGATCAAAAGCATATTGAACTGGAGCGGGTACGAGCCTGGCAAAGGGCTCGGTAAGAATATTCAGGGGATTTCCAAACCGACACAACTGAAGTGCCATGGCACCACTTTTGGGATGGGGTACAAATACACTTGGCAAGTGTAAAAAGACTGGTCACCACCATGGAGTGGTCCCTACTATCCATTGGAATAGCCTATACCACATTTGGAGCAGATCTTCCAGCAAGCTGACATCATATGGGGGTCAGAAGAAGAAGAAACTCTAGCAGCTTTGAAGAATCTATTCTTGGAAGATGAAGACATGGACTGTTGTGTTATTGTTGAGGAGGAGGAAGAGGAAGGCCCTACCATCCAAGTTGTGAGCAAGGGACATTCCTCAAGAATTGGATCATCAGACCATCCAGGACCCGACGAGTCCCTGGTTAGAAAGGCTGAACAACGTTATTTACTTCATTTTTGCTAATGATTTCCTTGTCACCTTTTCTGTTTTCCAATAAAATCCCCGATGTTCCAAATTGTTTGTTTAAATTATCAAAATCGCTTTTACGTTTCAACGAATCAATATTTATTTATTATCGTTTTTCTCTCATTACTTTTATCTATATGGCATTACTATTTCCTATCTTGATGAATCGATGATTGTGACATGCAATAAGACAGCGCAACAAAAGGACAGCGATTCAAAAGAAGAGGATGTCATACCCGATGAAATTGTCAGAGAAGTTGAGGATTTCGAGAACAGACCTAAGTCGAACCTGGACGAAACTGAGGTAGTCAACCTAGGAGATTCAGAGACTATCAAAGAAAATCGCATCAATATCCATTTGTCTCCATCAGATAAAGAGGAATACATCCAATTCTTGAAAGAGTATGAAGACATATTTGCATGGTCGTACGGCGACATGACTGGTCTAAGTACGTCCATTGTGGCTCACAAGTTGCCGACCAATCCAATGTGCCCGCCGGTAAAACAGAAGCTCAGAAAGTTCAAGCATGATAGGAGTCTAAAAATCAAAGAGGAAGTTACCAAGCAAATCAACGCCAAGGTCCTCAGGGTAGTTGAATATCCAACATGGTTAGCCAACATCGTGCCAGTGCCCAAGAAAGACGGAAAATTTAGGGTTTGTGTCAGCTACCGGGATCTCAACCGGGCCAGTCCAAAGGATAATTTCCCCCTTCCAAATATACACATCCTGATTGACAATTGTGCAAAGCGTGAATTGTTTCGCCGGATACCATCATATTTGGATGGACGAGGAAGATGCTGTGAAAACGGCTTTCATCACGCCGTGGGGACTTCATCGACCCTATTCTAGTAAAGATCCATAGTCAACCGGCATTTTGTTCCCATGTTGAAGAAGAAGCGGAAGGAAAACCATGGTTCCACGATATCAAGGAGTATTTGTCAAAGGGAGAGTACCCAGAGCTTGAAAATCATACTTAGAAATGCACGTTTCGGAGATTGTCCAACAGTTTCTTTCACAGGGGAGGAACCTTGTACAAGAGAATTCCCGATTTGGGATTATTGAGATGTGTCGATGCAAAAGAAGCCTCCAGACTACTTGAAGAGATACATGTCCGGACTTGCGGCCCGCATATAAATAGTTTTGTCTTGGCCAAGAAGATACTCAGAGCCGGTTACTTCTGGATGACCATGGAAACAGACAGCATCCAGTATGTCCGGAAATGTTATCGATGTCAGGTACATGCAGATATGATAAAGGTACCCCAAATGAGCTCAATGCAACAAGCTCGCCTTGGCCATTCGTCGCCTGGGGAATGGACGTCATTGGACCGATCGAGCCTACAGCCTCAAATGGACACACGTTCATCTTAGTAGCTATTGATTATTTCACCAAATGGGTCAAAGCAGCATCTTACAAAGTAGTGACTAAGAAAGTCGTGATAGACTTTGTCCGCGACCATATTGTTTGTCGATTTGGAGTTCCAGTGTTACACCCGCATTTCGTATGTTAAAGTTTCGTCTTCAGTTAATTGACATAGACTCGGGGATGAGATCATCTTGACGTTAATTTATTTGCGCTATTTATAACAAGCGATAAATAAGCGTCATGAAGGATAAAGTGTACACGAATTAAAGAAAATGAGTTTCGTTGAAAGTGGTCAATTTGGGATAAAATACGGATCGAGCGATAATACCCGATAATTATGAACTAGTACCATACAAGGTGTCATATAACTACAGTAGTATAATATATATATAAAGTATATTAAAAATAAGTAGAATTTTAAGTAAATTGAGATAATTTCTTAATTATGCGGGTAATTGGTTAATTATCGGATAACGAGACATTACCCAGTCAACTAATAAGTTGATAAAAATTTATAAAATACACCCCCCAAAAACGTGGCAAGAAGCCACAAATCTAAAGAATGACTAAGTAGTCATATAGTCCTAGGTGGCTATCTAGGATTTATTTGGAATTAACAAGTAAAGACTTATGATAAGTCTTATCTCATTCTTTCATTTTGTGTGAAAGTATTCAAGTTACTAGGTAGTCTTACTAAAATTAGCTCATACAATCACTTTGATGCCAAATCATTCCAGTCTGTTGATCTGCCATTCCTAATTTGAGGAAGAAATTTCAGTTGGACAAAAAATAAGGAAAAATGTGTTCATACCATTTTCCTAGTTCCAACTGATTCTAAGAATAGAAGCTAAATTCCATCTTAAGTCCATATTTTGTTTCTTAATTCAAAATCAAGAAACATATGTCTTTCCTAGTTCAATACTACAAGGACAAAAGCTAAAGTCCATCCAATTTTTTCTGTTCTTAGGAGTACGGTGTAATCTTCTCCAAAGGTATTATACGAATTTTTTCCTACTTCAGGTATGTTAAGGCTGTCCCTTCTTTCTTTTGGCATGTTCCAAATTATACTGAAGAAACGAGCAAATACACAGTTTCGATAAATTACTCTATTTATAGCAATAGTAGGGTGTCTATATTCTTGATTCCCCATGAGAATTATTATTATCTTCTGTTCATGGGTTTCGAAAATACGTATGTTGGTAAAGTTTATTTCATGATATTAATCAGAGGCATAATGACCTTATGATGTACCGAGAGATTTTATTGACGTCTTTCATATGCATTTCATGCATTTACATATGCACATTGACCCATGATCAGATGGCGTTATATACGCGTATATATGTAAATATATGTATATGGGATATGGGAAAAGGTTACGGCGTTATATACGCACCACCACCTGATCAGTTAGTATATGATGATGATGTTACCCACAGTGGCTGACATATGGTTCAAACGGTGTTATATACACGTATAAAATGTATATTCAAACGGCGTTATATACGCATATATATATGTATGTATATATATGTATATGGGATATGGGAAAGGTTATGGCATTATATACGCACCACCACCTGATCAGCTGGTATACGATGATGATTTTGCCCACAGTGGCCGATATGATATGATGGGATGCCCTCAGAGGCTGATGATGTTATGAAACATGTACCTATGCACGACATGACATTCATATGCATATGCATGACGCTAAAATTAATTTATGATTTACAAAGCTATTCAGGCTTAAAGGTTGAGTCATGTGCTCTATATTTCCTCCATGTCTCTTATGTACTTATTTATGTGCCTTACATACTCGGTACATTATTCGTATTGACGTCCNATTTAGACGGGTATTGTTTGGTATGGAGGGACTCTATCCCGACCTTTATGACATTTATGTACTCTTCGAGGCTTGTAGACATATGTCGTATACGTGGAAGATTGCACTGCCTTGTCGGCCTATGTTTTGAGTTTATAAATGATTATGTTGTCCTATTAGGCCCGTATGTCACGTGTATATGATGATGTAATAAAAATGATATGCTATGTTGATACTCGGTCGAGTAAGGTACCGGGTGCCTATCGCGGCCCATCGGTTTGGGTCGTGACATCCAGAATCAATCATCACGGACAACGGCTTCAATCTAAACAATGATCTGATGAAATCCATGTGCGAGACTTTCAAAATCAAGCACAAGAATTCTACAACCTATAGACCTCAGATGAATGGAGCTGTAGAAGCCGACAACAAGAACATCAAGAAGATATTGAGAAAGATGATAGAAAGACACACACAGTGGCACGAAAAGCTATCATTTGCCTTACTGGGATATCGCACCACAGTTCGCACATTAACTGGGGCAACTCCTTACTTGCTGGTTTATGGTATGGAAGTTGTTATTCTTGCCGAAGTGGAAATTCCTTCCCTAAGAATCATACAAGAAGCTGAGCTCAGCGATGCAGAATGGATAAGAAGTCGTTATGAGAAGCTACCCCCCATAGATGGGAAAATGATGAATGCAATAGGTCACGGACAACTTTACCAAAGCAGAATGACCAGAGCCTTCAACAAAAGAGTCAAGCCAAGATAGTTCACACCGTGGCAACTGGTGTTAAAGAAGATCTTTCCGCATCAAGATGAGGCCAAAAGGAAATTCTCTCCCAACTGGCAAGGTCTGTATATGGTTCATCGAGTGTTGACGGGAGGATCTCTCATACTTGCAGAAATGGACGGAGAAGTGTGGCCAAAACCAATTAATTTCGATGCAGTCAAGCACTACTATGTGTAATTCATTATTCTCTTCTCAAATGATGTAAATTGAACTACGCCTTACATGATTCCCGTTTAAGAGGGGATACGTAGGCAGCCCTATGGGTTCAGTCACAATTCAATAAAAATATCATTCCCCCTTCCTCCCTTCAATTGGAAACTGGGGTAGAATTTTGAGGAGGACCCTCAGCATGCGCAACAGTCAGAGACGTCAACCCATCTAACTAGGGCAGAATTTTGAGGAGGACCCTCAAAATTCCGTAACATGAGAGTTTGCAATGTATTGAACCGTGTCACGGTCGTCGATTCATCTAATTTCTTAAAATATATCTTATACTATGTCTTTGAAAAATCATACATGCTTGCTTTCAAAAATAGCTCTGTTAAGCAAACGCTACTCCCATAACTTGAACAGGATCATCAGGCCAAACAGAACGAGTCAAGCAAAGCCAGCGGGGATACGAACCGACCTTCCACATCTACAGAACTCACGATTTTTCTTTGGATGCAGGAATAAAGGATAAACACGCTTCAAGGTCACAATTCTCAAAATAGTTGCAATTGCCAAAATTTGCTATCAGCACAAAGAACGAACATGCTCGGTAGTCACAATTCTCACAACAATCACAATATCGAAATCTGCTACCAGCTAAGAAATTCTATTATCATTTGCTATTTACTCTTCTGCATGAGGCTAATCGCCGCCTCCATCTTGCATGAGGTTAAGCTCTACCTCCATCTGCAAAAGGATAAACTCTGCATTCCCCTTGCATAAGGCTAATCGCTGTTTTCCCCTGCATGAGACTAAGTTCTGTCTCCATCTGCATAAGGCTGAACTTTGCCTTCCTTTTGCATAAGGCTAATCTCTGCCTTTCATTTGCATAAGGCTAATCTCTGCCTTCCATTTGCATAAGGCTAATCTCTGCCTTCATTTGCATGAGACTAAGCTCTGTCTCCATACTTGCATGAGGCTAAGCTCTGCCTCCAATTTACTTTTTCACCGAGACTAAGCGCTATCTCTCAAGCATTATTTACTTCGCTCCTATTTCGGGCTAAGCTCTGCCCTCAATTTCGCAAGACTAAGCCTTGTCTTGTCAAATTATTGCATCTCATGGGCTGAAATATCGCCAACTTTCCCAAAGGCATCATAGTCTAACGGCATCATCCTCATAGCCGGAAGACACCATGTCATGGCCTGAGGATCTCTCTCAATTTGCATATCATTATTCAAAGGCGTCATAGTTCAGAGGCACCATCTTCATGGCCCAAGAACATCATTTCATGGCATGCGAATCTCTCATCAAACAATTCATGGCCCAGGACATCATGGTTTAAGGACGTCATCCCTAACCGTCTGAAGATAGCTTTCATAGTCCAACGGGAACCTGCATCATGTTTAAATTTATTCACAATATATGCTTGTAGTATACTTATTTACAGGTAACCCGGCGAGCAACGACTATCCCAGCAGGAGTGATCCCGCTCCAGTTCTCCCAACCATATCAAACCTAACTTCTCCCGTGAACCGTTCATTCGCCCATCCCTAGATATCGCGTCCGTTCTTGTAATGACTTCACCGGTATGTTTCACCGGTGAATCAGGAACTACATATGACCTAATTCCCGTAAAACCAAGGATATGTAGGCAGCTCAGAAGCCGGGTACAGCCAAAATCTCTCTAACCATTTCGCTCGGTCAAAATTGGTCATCATAACTTTACCCGACAACTCTTTCATCCTTTCCGGGTAAAGAGGGGCAGCTGTTGATACCCAATTTTTTCCAAAAAATATTTTTTTAATTGCATATATACCTTCAAAATCATGCATTACTAGCAATTGGTATTTTGCCATAATTTTTCTATGTTTTATTAATTTGTCCAGTATTTATTTCCAATAAATAATTATAAAATTGCATCACAAATGATTTCAAAAATATTTCTTGATTTAATTATCCCGTAAATAGCCAATTTGGCACCTTTTGGCAATAATTGCAATAACTTTGCAATTATAGCCCAAGCATATAATTTTGTACTATTTTTACCAGAAATTAGTCCTTTCTATTTTAAAATACTAAATAATCTTTTAAAATTATTTTCTATGCATGAAATTCATTTTTTATGATTATTATAAATTATTGTAACTAATTTTGATTGGGTATTTAACAAATAACCCATTTTTTAATTCAATTACAACCTTACTAAACCAGCCCAAAACCTTAATCAGGCCAGCCCAAATACCCAGGCTCAATCCCAAATCCTACCCGACCCAATTCCGACCAAATCCTGGTCGTTGATCATTTTTTATCAACTGTCCAGGTTTAATCTTTCCTAATTTAACCTAATGACTCCCCCCCCCCCCNTCTCAAACCCCCTCTGCCCTAACCATGGCTTCCACCCGTCGTTACTTGCTCGTCGTTAATTATGGTGGTTCACTACCACCCGATCCCTAATGGCTCTCGTCCTATGGACGGGATTCTTGCTGTCTTGAGGTCCTCAAGGAGACCAGTGACCGTTCACTCACCCCTGGGCTTGTTCTCACCATTCTTAGGCCATCATGGCTCGATTGAGTAAGATCGTCCTATTTTATTACTAAATCTATGGCTTCTGAGCCGAAATCTCTCTATCTATGAGTTATCTCTCTCAAAACCCTAATCTTATCTCTTGATGAATCTTTAGATCTGTAACAGATCTGAGGATATTTGAGTTGTTTTACCACTTTTCTATAAAAATCTTTCGATTTTTCAAAGCGTCTCTTCATCTTCATAACTAGGGTTTCTGAACCTCTCTTCAAAATAATTTTTCTCTGATTTTAAGTGATTATTCTATAATCTTTATTGTGTTTAAACAATTTTACTTAGGTTCTCCCTAACTAATTATGTTAAAAACCCTGATTTTGTGGCTTAGCTTTGAGTTCTGAGTTTGTCTTTGCTGATTTGTTCATGCGATTTGTGTGTATGCCTGTTTCTCATGAATATATTCCGAGTCTCTGTGATTTCTACCCTATTATGCTTATTAGGGTTTCTGATTTATTTCTTCCCACCTATATTATGTATTATTTTGTCTATTCACAGAAATTGGCGGTAATTTTCCCTAATCAGTACTAGTTTCTGTTTGAATTCCCGATTTCCTGTGATTGATACCCTTTACTGGTTTCCTGTGATGATGTACTTTACTAATTTTCAGTTTCTAAATTATTTTTCTTGCCTTATTATGTGGTTGACTACATTATTTACTGATTCTTAATATTGTTTCCATAATTAGGACTTTCAGAACCTAGCCCTAATTACTTACTTGTAATGTTTGAAACCTTTCCTTATCCATTACATATGATTTCTTTACTGATTACCTGTCTTTCTACCGTTTGAACTGATTCCCTTAATTAAGGGAGTAGTTAGAATAATTTTACTCTAATTGATTCCGAGTTCTATAATTAATTTCTTACCTTATTTACCTAGCTTTCAAACTACTATATATAGTGCTCTCTTCTACTCTCATTAAACACTCATACACACACGAACGAACATTAGTTCACATCTCTCATATACTCAAAAGCTCTTCTGCTTTTTTTGTTACTTGCTATTGTTACTAAATTAGCCGGCTGCAAGTCAAGGTTAATTATTGCACTCTCCTGTTCTTCACTTTGTGTTTACTCTCTTTACTGGTATGTTCTGATTGTAAATTCAAGCTGCCAAACCAATGTGTTTCCTACTGCTTCAGTTTATCATATTCCTGATTTGTTTCTGTCTATTGTTTTGTTGTTCGACATGTAATTGACATCTTTACATGATTGCTTCACCCAGAATGTTAGTTATGTCCTACCCCTTTTAGGATCAGCATGTTTACTCCCCTTTGTAGTCTGTCTCAGTGTGACTCTACTCTGTTTTTGAATGCTTGTCTATTTGTTGTCCAGTTCTGGCATGCACCTATTTTTGCAAAACTGATTTGTTACCCTAAGTTGTCTTGATGTTATGCTTAACCATGTCTAGTACTTCTATGTCCTCACTGTTGCTATGAAATCCTACTATGTCATCCCCCAATCCCATGAACCCCCTAAAGCACTTCTGATTCTATAACTATGTTCTAATTAGCACTCCTGAATCTATGTCTTACTATTTGCACGTATAAATTCAATTGTTATCCGATTTTGAGGGTAAACATTTATAACCCAGTATTAAAATCTTAGGTTGAGATCTCAAAGATATGCAGCTAGGAATATTGTTCGATTGAATGATCTTTTCATTAGATGAATAATTGTAAGTTGTTGTTCGTTCATAGTTGTTTCCTTTAATTAATGCTTTATATATCACTTTACTTAAAAGGAATAAAAAGATTTTAATAAATGTACAAAATTGACATTATTCCTCCTTTCCTGATTTGTTAGTTGCAAAGTAACAAAAAGTAGGCTTGAATTTGCCAGTCAACCTGACTTGTTTGCAGATTTTTGGAAAGGGATAAATTAATCAAATGTGTCACATAGCTTTGAAAACCAAATTAGTTACCGTACCAAATATATGCCAAAATATATTTGACTTCTTTGATATTCTAATAGTTGTATTAATAATTCTACCTTGTGAAAATTTCTCTGTGGAACAACATCAAAGGCACATGGTCTAACCATTTCCTTGAGTTGACGTTGTCAACATTATATCCTGAAGGAACACATGTATGGCATTATACAATTAATTTTCTTTCGGGAATAAAGTCCTTTTTATTTTGCTTTCAATCTCAAAATGGCACAAAGAGTAAAACAAATTATTCAATCCTTTGTATATTGACTTGGACACAATTCCTTCTTTTAACTTATACTAGAGTCATCTATGGCGGTATAAAGAAAATAAAAAAGAAATGCTAAATATGTAGAATTTGATAAATGATAAATATTCTCTACTTTAAACCCAGGGTTATAACAAATGATTCCCAGGGTTATAACAAATGAAAAATATTTTCTACTTTAAACCAGATCTTAATTATTAGCATAATGCGAAAATCAATATATACTTACATAATGAATCATTCACGATGTCAATCTAATTCCTAACCAACCACGCACCCCTCCAATTTACCTAACCCATTCTCTTGGGTGGCTATGAAACAGAACAAAATGAAAGGAAATGATTTTTCTCGATTTTTTCATTGTTGCCTCTCATTCAACAACTTATCGATAAGGAGAAGCCATAGATTAAAATTCTAGCCTAAGTTAATTATGACGATATGATGAGCATCTGCATTATTTAGAGGGAAAGAATAGAAAAATAATTTGGTAACAAGAGAAAAAAAATGTCATTATTAATGAAGATCGTACAGATATATGTCATTTTCAAATGCATTATATATAATTAATTACATAGTAAAAACAAAAATAATGACAACTTTTGAGAAAGCGTGACATTTGGAAATACCACATGGCCGGAGGCAGGATCTTCGCGAAGTGGGTTCAAAAAAAAAATTAAAAATGATTGTAATTAGTGAGACTTGAACCTATGACCTTAGAAATGATTGTGATCACGGCGAATTTTTCGGCGAAGGGGATTCGGATGAACCCCTTCCCGCCTCCTAAATCCGCCCCTACGCATGGCATAATACATTTATCATCTCCTTAATTCTCTCAAACAAGAAAGGGAAAAAAAAATACACATGCAAGAAACGGTGATACGTTTGCTAGTCTATGATGCTACACAAAGTGCTAGAGATGGGAAGCGGATTATCATTGCCTAATAATTTTTGTTAAGTCCATAATAGAGGCATGTGTTATCTAGAAGCATCGCATTATTCTATATTTATGTGTACGTATAATGGCGGAGGCAAAATATTTACGAGGAGATTTAAAAATTTAGAAGGATAAGAATTGCTCAATGGGAAATAAACTTGCACATTTCAGAAAATTTCAACCCCTATCCACTAGCCTCTATATATATAGTATAATTTTTCGACTAAGGGATTCAGAATCGCGTCCCCTAAATCAGCCCTTGTGTGTGTACATTGACGAATGGAGTTCATAAACGTCTATGGGTTCTTAACCCAGATAAATCCAATATTTTGTTATACGAAAAATAAATATATTGTGAGAAACCTCAGAAAATTTTGAAAAAATATTACATTTTTGACAATGAATTTAGTATTATAAGTCTTAAAGGTTGAACCCATTAATTTTAATATAGGATCCACCTCGGGACTGATATGTTTGAGGGAGACAATATATTAGACATACTAATAAACAAAAAGTAATACTAACATATACAATGATTTACATTAATGAATAATCTGTAGATATATTGTACTTTATCATTTATGAGTATATCGTTGGCAGTTTCTTGGAGAACTGATGAGATATAATATAGACTATAGAGAAACAAAATTGAAAGAGAGGAGTTTTCCATTGATAGGGTTAGAGTTACAACTTACAATTCCAAATCTTATCCATTGTGATCATCTCGACATGTTAAAATAAAATAAATAAATAAATGAGAATAAAGCAATTTTTTCTTATTTAAGAGCTCTATTGTAGAGGGGAGTGGAGTTTTTTGGGAAGAAATCAAAATTGTAAAATCAAAAGAAAGAAAAGAGATCGAGAAGCATGAAAATGTTGACCTTAGAACTTGTGTCCATTCTATGTGACAAAAAAAAAGAAAGGTTTTTTGTGTTGTTTGGGAAGTCTCCATCAGTACAGAAGAGAAAGGGGCAGGTTATTTGTTAGGTTTATGCATACTTTATTAAAAACAAATAAAAAGGAATCTTTGGGACATTGACACAAGAGAAAAGTATAATGAATATAAGGTAATGAAAGGACCATATGATCATATGGTCATTTCATAGAAATTCCAAGTCTAAAAGTTTATTCAAAAGGCACCTTTCTAACTTCATCATAGCAAATGTTGACACCATTCAAGTCTACTTGTTGCTAAAAAAAGGTGAGATTGTGGACTAGTTCAAACTTCAAAAGCTTCAATTTGAAGTAACATAGTACGTCATTTGTTAATTACTCAGCAGTATAATGACCCAATAAAACTTAAACAAGTAAAGAACAATTATAATACTTGCACTTGGGTGGCTTAAAAAATTCCACTTTTTTTTTAATTTGCAACTGAAAGAAAATATTACAGATAAAAAAAATTCACTCAATGAAAGGTTTTTCAAGTCTGAAAATGTTAAATATCATGCTAAGGAAGAATAGGGCGGGGCGGGTAAAAAACAGATAACGAAAAAATGGATAAATTATATGATCTGATCCATATTTAATACGGATAAAAAACGGGTTAACTAGCGGATAATATGGATACTCATATTATCTATGGCTTGTTGAATATAAGTGATCAGTTTTGGGAGAATTCCTAGTCTCCTAAACTTGAGGAAACCCCCAATTTGAGGCTTTACAAATGTGAAAATTAAACTCATTGATTATCCATTTTCTAAGTGGATAATATGGTTTTTATCCATATTTGATTTGTTTTTAAAAAGTTCATTATCCAATCCAGTTAATGTATAATATGGATGGATAACTATTTTATTTTAACTATTTTGCCACCTCTAGTCACAAAAAACTGTAGTTCTTTCTGATTTGAACAATCAACATGAAACGAAAAACAAAAAAAAGACATTCAGGTCCACAAAGTACTCTGCGTTCACACAGGGTCAGAAAAAGACTGCACCACAAAAGAAATATCATATAAGCAGTCTATCCTAATACAAGTATCAGTGACTGATTCCATATCTCAAACCTATGATATATAGATCCCACAAAAATAACTTTATCATTGCTCCAATGCTCCCTTCTCAACGTTCAACATGTTGTTTTAAGGAGTAATATAGTTAATAAACTAAGGTGTTTTTCTTTACATTTTGAAGACCGAAAACCTCCAAGATAAGACTGCATTGAGTTCTCCAAAGCAAACTAGCAAACCAGGGGATATGAGGTGGTATTAAAAAAACTCCACTCTCCAAAAAGTCGAGCGTAATTATCTTCGCAATCCTCAAAATTCGAATAGCAATAACCATGCATCTTTTAGAGGGCCCTGTGAATAAAAATAAAGATCATTACACTTTGTAAGAGGGCTTTGTTTCACCAAAAAAATGTAGATCTTAGGTTAAATTAATTAATTTAATATTTAAGAGGTTAATCCTAGTTAAAGATAACAACTTCATATCTATAATAAATCTACGTGGATGATGTAGAACATTGTTAAGTCAGATTTAATACAACGTGTATTTAATGTTTCGAGTTCAATAACGTGTTGAAAATATCAAGCATTAAATAATAATAAATGAAACTAAATGTAAATAAAGAGGAAGATTCACCTAATATTGAATGAGGTGGATGATTCCTCTTCTGATAATGATGAATGAAAATTAACTATGAGAATATTGAAGACTTTCTCGGATCTGATGGGAATGATATAGAATAATCTAAAAAGATGAATCTCCTTAGAAAGATGATCTTTGTATTTATCTAGAGAGTTTGCTTTTCAAGAGAGTTCTTATCAGAGAGAATATTACCTTTCTTTTGCCTTATCTCTCTTTTTATTTATATGGAACATTCCCCTAAAGAACTCTAAAAGTACAAGTACAGAGAATATTCAATCCTAGTACAAAACTAGTCGTTACTGCTGCTCGTGACACTCGACATCGGCCGTGATTGACTGCTCGGAGGTAAGTTTTGTGAATCACTAGTCGACCTCGGCCAAATTACTTATGATAATTACCTCATCGTGTTAAATTTCCTTAATCAGATTTTGACCCATACAGTTAGTCCCTCCGCTTATCGAGGTTGTCTCTTGAACGACCTCGGTGGGCGGACTTCGCTAGTCGCAGTCGAGGAATTCAGATGGGCAGATCGAATAGTAACGATCACGGTCGTGGTGACAACGTGGCGTTTTGTGAGCCATAACTTATCCTGATGCTGGTTCAGAATGACATCACAACGTTATGCGTCATTATTACGCATTTTTTCGATGCGTCACATCGCTTCCTACGCCTCTGCCGTTTTGATATTTGTGCATCGACGGCTGGTTTTCTCGATTAGGGTGTCTGGATTCTTTATAAATAGGGATTGGAAACATTTCACTTGATCCTTTGTGTTTTCTAGCATTCAAACCCTCGTAACCTTCTCTTTTCTTTTTCTTGTGTTCTTGCTCCTGTTGTTTTTACTTTCACAACCCTATTTTTTTTTGCTTTAGCGATTTCTGCTACTCCTAACTCCTCTGCGTTTGTACTTTCTGCGCTTATAAATAACTAAAAATGGTTAATGCATCTTCTCGTTCTAGAGGGGCTTTTTTCCCAAACCCACTGATCGTGAGAATTCCCCCTCATGACGATGGGGCTGCCACTGTTGCAGAGGACGAAAGCTTCCCCACTATAGAGGAAATAATTCCTCGTAATGACAAAGTCAGGTCGGACTTCTTGAAACAGCCTGCGGACGAGCCCGAACATGTAAAATCTGAAATGAACGTAGGTGCCCTCGCTGACTTTAGATCTAAGTTCAAAATCCCGGCTCACATTGACCTAGTTACAGTCGGCCACGATGTGGTACAAATTCACCGCCCTGGATATTGTGCCTTCTACGCATATCCGTTCTATGTGGGCTATTCTTTTCCCCTTCCTCCATTGGCGGATTAATTCTGCTGTTATTACGGCGTCTGCCCGCTTCAGCTCTCCCACTACATCTACCAGCTCGTCCTTATGTTGACAAAGTGTGCGGAACTGGCCAACCGCGGAATTTCTATTCGCCATCTACTGCACCTCTTCGCGCCAAGTTTCTATAGGGGTACAATGTCATACCTTCAACTCTTTCTACGTCAATACCGAGGACGTGGTGTCAAACCCTAATGGGTTTCCTGAAGCGTGGAACTTTCCCCGTAAGTACCTCCGCTGAATGTTTATTTCGTTCATTTTGGTGGTAGCTTATTCGTTCCATTTTTTCTATGTGCAGCCGAGAAGGAACCCCCTTCGTTAGTTGCAGATATTCACGATTGGGTAAGTCAGATCTTGCCCCATACGGTGGGGAATCCGTGAATGGTCGGTGTTCCACAAGAAGTTTGGGCGCAAGCCCTCCACTGCCGGTGAGTCGTTCGCTTGAAATTTTGTTGCTTCGTTTTTTAGGTCGTCCTCCTTTCCCTTTTTTTTTTGTATAGTGGGGTTGACTTAACTCTGTTTTTATCGTTAGGTCGGAAGCTCCGAGGAAGGCGAGGTCTCCCCTCCTACTATAGCGTTCCGTCAATCGAATTCTACGACGGGGTCTTCACTTCTGACGACAGCATGCAACTCTGCTCAAATGACCACTTCTTCTCAGCCCCCGGCATTGCATAGACCTAGTCAACTGTCGGCGGCTCCAACAACAGAGACTCCTGTTCCTCCTATGCTACATTTGGTAGATGAGTCGTCGCCGAGCGAGGAGGACTTGATTCCTCTCGAGAGGAGAAGAGTGGGAGTCGGCGGAGAGACAGTTAGAGCCGAGGAATCCATGAGGGACAACCATGAGCCGGTCGTGCCTATGTCGGAGAGTGATAACCTACCAACTGTGGCTCCGTTGTCTACGGGGGTCGTAGGGGGTGTTCCTTTGCCCGAGGTTGCGGTTGAAGTAGGAGGGTTATCTGAGGTTGCGGACGCCGTGCCAAGAAATGCCCCGTCATCCTCGGGACAGGTTGGCATCTCTTCATCGGTCGAGGAGAGAGGGAAGAACATTGCCTAGGACGGCTATGAAACCGGTTCTGATGTCGATCCCGAAGAGGTGCGGATGTTGGGCGAAAGATTTACACGGGTGGAGGTAAGGTTGGAGGGATCCACTCGTACCTTCGTCGTCCCCCTAGATCGCGACTTGCTAGTAGACACGGAGAACGTGGTCCCCTCCTTGGGTCCTCTTTGTTCTAATGCGGAGGGAAGGACCCAAGAGGCATTCAACGATGCCGCCCTGTCGTCAGGCATAGCCGGCCTCACCTTGAGGGTAAATCTTTGATCTTCTTAATTTATATGCCTTGCATTTTTCCTTCTCTCTCTTTATTTTTAGATTGACTTTCTTCCTCTTCTGCTTTCGATTTTTCCTATACACCATCACATTGGAGATCGAGACAGCCCACAGAGAAGAGAAGCAGAAAGCCATTTTCAAGAAGATGGAAAGGAAGTACCGTAAGTACCGCGTCAAGCACCATGAGATTTTCATGTGGTTTGGTGTGGACGGTAACTTCCAGGCTATTAGAGATGAGCTGAAGCAAAAAAAAAATGATGAGCTTATGAGAGTCATCGATAAATGCAGCGAGCTCGAGGGGGCGCTTAGATATAAAGAAGACGAGCTCGAAGTGATCAAGACGGTCGAAGGTGAGTGTGCAGACCTTCAAACCCAAGTGGCATCTTTGTGGGCCGAGCTTGAGCGGAGTTCGATTAGGGCTAACAATTTGAGCGACGAGGTGATTGAGAAGACGGTGGAAATGGAGAAGATCGAGGAGGCTCAGGTGGAGGCTTATGCGAAGGTGGCGACATTGGAAAATAAAATCTGCGTCCTCCAGTCCGAGCGGGCGATTGATATGGAGATGGCCATGCTCAGGGAAGCACGGCTTGATAAGCGAATTTGGGGGCTTGAGAAAGAGGTTTCGAACCTAGGTGATCAAAATGCCGCTCTCGACGCCGAAAAGGTGCAGTTGTTGGCTCAGTCTTCCTCCTCCCACTCTTCTGCTTATCCCGATGTACCTCAAAATTTATATGAGAAGTGGATCCACGTCGAGACCCAGCTAGACATATTTAGGGATTTGATGACGGTGGGGAGTGTTCCTGAGGTTGAGTTTGAGGATGCTCGTGTTAAGGCGCGCACAGCTCGGGTTGCATATGGTTATGATCCTGCTATGTCGGGGACTGGTGATGGCAAAGAGGACTTGGACGGGATTAAATAGGGTGCTTGGTATGAGGACGCATACTCTGATGGCGAGGGCAATGGTGGAGACGGTGTTGCTGAATAGTTATGCATTTGTAATTTTTGTTTTCACTTTTGCGGGCATCTATAAACACTTGTGAAAATATACTTTTGAATGTGGAATGTTATTTTTCTGTTTATTTCTGAATCTTCTCTATTTGGTCTTGTATGTTTTTCTCGTTTGGTTGCCTGGACTATAAGAACTTTGGATTTAGTCGTGGCGGGGTTGATGGACATTAACTCGAACAGGGACGAGTGTGACTTAATTCGAGCGAGGTCGAATGTGACTTTAACTAATTCGAGTGAAGTCGAATGTCACTTTAATTAATTCGAACTAGGTCGAATTTGAGTTAGTTCGAGCGAGGTCGAACGTTACTTTAATTGATTCGAACGAGGTCGGATGTGAGTTAATTCTATCAAGGTCGAATGTTACTCTTAGTTAGTTCGAACGAGGTCGAACGTTACTTTAATTGATTCGAATGAGGTCGACTGTGAGTTAATCTGAGAGAGGTCGAATGTTACTCTTAGTTAGTTCGAACAGGGTCGAGCGTTATTTTAATTGATTCGAACGAGGTCGAATGTGAGTTAATTCGAGCGAGGTCGAATGTCACTCTTAGTTAGTCCGAACGAGGTCGAACGTTATTTTACTTGATTCGAAGGAGGTCGAATGTGAGTTAATTCGAGCGAGGTCAAATGTTTCTCTTAGTTAGTTTGAATGAGGTCGAACGTTAATTTAATTTATTCGAACAAGGTCGAATGTGAGTTAATTCGAGCGAGGCCGAATGTTACTCTTAGTTAGTTCGAACGAGGTCGAACGTTATTTTAATTGATTTGAACGAGGTCGAATGTTACTCTTAGTTTGTTCGAATGAGGTCGAACGTCATTTTAATTTATTCGAACAAGGTGAAATGTGAGTTTTTGCTTAATTGATGCAGTGTTGTTTTGGCGAAAACATGGGCAAACTTCATGTACTTGTGTGCTTTTCTTACATATATATTGGAGAAATTTACATGTTTTCCGGGCTGGTATTCCAGTACCAGACTATCTAGTCCATTCATTGGTCGACCTTGAGAAGTATTGAGAGGTCGGGAAATGAACTGATCGACTTGTGTCCTCATTTCGTGCTTTAACTCGAAATGTCCTCCTTATCGCCTTGTTAAAAATCTTCCCGAGAAAACCCAATTGGGGAAAAACTCAGGTGAGGGAAAAAGAGTACAGCTCGGAGAACATTTTTTCTTAGAAGTTAAAGTACTTGAGGTGGGCGATGTTCCAGTTGCTTGGTAGTAGTTTTCCTTCCATCGTTTCCTGTTGAAATGATCCTTTGTTTAGTGTTGCCGTGATTTTGTATGGGCCATCCCAATTCGTTCCCAGTTTTCCTTCTCGAGGGTTCTTGCTTGCCTCTATTTTGTCCTTGAGTATGTAGTCCCCGACTTTGAGTGGTCTGACCTTGGCTTTTTTATTGTCGTAGCATTCTGCCTGTTGTTTTTGGGAGATCATCCTTATGTTAGACATATCTCTCTGTTCTTCGGCTTCATCGAGATCCTGCCTTCTACTTTCATCATTTCTCGACCTGCTCTCAAGTATCTCAGACTTGGTTCTCCGACCTCGACTGGTATTACTGCATCAGTCCTATAGACTAATGAGTAGGGTGTCTCTCATGTGCTTGTTTTTGTCATTGTGTGGTATGCCCATAGCACTTCCGACAGTAGTTCCGGCCATAGTCCCTTGGCGTTCTCGAGCTTTTTCTTCATGATGTTCAGTACTTATTTGTTGGAGGACTCTGCTTTTCCATTGCTCGCGGGATGGTATGGGATGGAGTGTATTCTTTTGATATGCCATTTCTCAAAGAACTCGGTGATCTTTTACCCGGTGAATTGAGGCACGTTGTCACAAATGATCTCTTTGTGGAGGACGAAGTGGCACAAAATATTCTTCCATATGAAGGCGGTCACTTCTTGTTTGCGTATCTGGGCGAATGCACCTGCTTCACCCGCTTGGAAAAATAGTCAGCTAAAACTAAAAGAAATCGTACATTACCTCGCCATGCTGGGAGGGGGCTCGCTCCTTTGGTGGATCATTGAGTGGAGGTGCTCGCCCCTTTGGTGGATCATAGGGGAATATTTGTGGCATTGTTCACATTTTCTCATGAAGTCAGTAGCCTATCGTATGAGACATCTGACCAGAGCTCGATTGCCTAAATGAGCTCCGCAATGGCCTTCGTGAACTTCTTCTAGAACGTGTCGTGTCTGGTATGGGCCCAAGCATTTTTCTAGGGGGCGTCATACGTCCTTTCATACAGGTCATTTTTTATGACGCAGTACCTGGCCGCCTACATTCGAAACTTTTTGGCTTATTTTTTATCATCTAGGAGCACGCCATCCTGCAAGTATTTAACAATACGATTGCTCTAGTCCCAAGTTAGGTTTATAGTCCTTCCCTCAATTTGATCGATTGATGAGTGGAGGAGAGTGACCAAGTTTCCTTCTCCGATTATGCTTTTAGTGGTCGCCGCCAGTTTGGCGAGGCCGCCTGCTTCAATATTTTATGCTTGAGGGATCTGGTCGAATTGGCATTCATCAAATTCGGGCAGCAGTTTGCGGATCTCGGCCAGATGCTTTTTTAGTCTTTGCTCTTTGATTTGGAAAGTCCCTCTGACTTGGCTGATGACGAGTTGAGAGTCGCATCGTAGGATGACTCGCCTCGCTCCATACTTGAGTGCTAGACTTAATCCTGCAATCACGGACTCATACTCGGCTTCGTTGTTAGTCATGTGTGGGTATCTGATCACGCCCAACTCTAGTCCTAAAAAGGATAAGCGGTCGCTGTAAATATAATCCAGTCTATAAGTCCAGAGTCGAATCCCATAGAGAACTAAGGTTTCGCTATAACTGTTCAATATCGCAAATAAGACAAGATCAACTAAATTTCTAAATTATAAAGATTAAGATTTTTATATCTAACTAATTAACTAAGAAACTAAAGCAATAAATTAACAACTAAAGATACTAAGGGTTGGATATTAAATTTAGGAGGTCTAGAGTTATGATTTCCCCAATTGTTGGAATCATTCCCGCTATGTTCCCTACAGTTTTGCCTATGTAATTTCTACTGATCATGAGCACTTTAGGTGTCGTAATTCTCTCTCGAGAAATTACAACGATTTACTAGTCATATTCTCTCAAACTACGCTAGTTGGATTTATCTAACCGCTCACTATGACCACGTCAAGGCTTCGTTATTTCTAAACCTACCTTTAAACCCGCTGTATTGATTTTTCACATACGTTAGGAGTGAGGTTGTTCAACAACCACCTAAATATGTATCCTTTCTCAAGCAACACATAATAAATAGGCACAGTCAATCGATGGCCATTCAATCAACAACAATAAACAAGTAATTGAACAAGTAGAGAAATCCAATGGCTCAATTATATAAAAACATGACAAGAATTTATCCTACAAAAGGTTCCATCAAAACCCTAGATAACAAATTAGTTATTCATAATAGTATGTAAAACTACAATACTAGAAGTCATAACCAACAATGAAAAATAGAAAGAGGAAGGAAAAACTCGTAGAAGAATTCCCCGCCTTGCTCCTATTGTGTCTCTACCTCCTTAGGTCGAATCTCTGTCTTAAATATGTCCAATCCATTAAAAATAACATTCTCCCATGTATATATACCAAGTAGGGTCGGGACCAAACAATCATACCTTCTCCAACGCGAAAAAGGATAAGTTTCCAGGCCTTGACGCTCGCGGTCGCGGTCTGGGCGTGGTCATTTACCAACATTTTGTCTCAGTCCACGTCAGGTCCGCGGTCGCGGTTTCGACAGCATTTTTAACCTTGTTCCTTTTGGAATTTGAATAAACATAAAGCATGAAAGTTGTAGCCCTTTGAGTTAGCTTTCCAACCATTATTATATATCCCAAATGGAGTTTGGGGAAATAAGTTATGTTCATTTTACTAGATAGTGCATAATATGCCTACTCGAGTCTTCGTTTGTTCTTAACTATCAAATTTGACCCCGAACACGATCCCGACTTAATTCCTTGGGCTTTTACTCAGACTTCAAAGTTTCAAATCACTTGAATTCATCCGATAACATCTACGTAGCTCGAAATCACTCCTAAAAGGCATAAAACACACAATTAGTGCAAAACACTAGCGATTAAAGCTCAAACTCAATTAAAGTGCAGTAATTAGAGTGTAATAAGAGAAAATACGCTATTATAGCCTATCATCAACACCCCACACTTAAATCATTACTCGTCCTCGAGTAATCAAACTACACTTTATATAGACACGACCTTTTTTTTTTAAACAATTCTCCTAACTCATCACACCAAGAATATTTAAAATAGACTAAGCACAAAAGCGTAACATCTTCACCTCATGATTTGACTCACAAGTACCACGCATTATTCACAACTCACCCACTTACTCTAACATAAAGGTCACTGACATTACCTTTTCTTCATGATTCAAGTGCCCTCACACAACAAAAGAGAGTAGTTCCACACAATAAAATTTAAAAACACTTAGGAACTCAAGATAGAAAGAATTCACTCACTCTAAAAAATATCATTCATATGCCACAAAAGATTTACCATAGGATTTCCCATAGTGTACTACTCTACTAATCGAGCTTATTCAGTCTAGGATCAAGTAAGACTTTATTTGGTTGTAATGTAGGCTGCGGGACGGGTAGGATACATTTAGATATAAGAGTGACTACAGCTCCTAAGCACTTTAATACATATACTTTAACATTCAAACCCCATACTTATGTCAAACCAAACTCCACCTTCACATCAATGTATATTACCACATACTTCTTTAAGCACAATTACATCAAGATCCACCACTTATCAAGGATATTTTTTTTTCACAAAAATACAACTTTTTTTCCTTTTTTTTTTCAAGTGGCTCTTACTTTTTCAAAACAATACACATTTCTCCTTATTTTATTATTTCCACTCAAAAGCCAAACCAATCACCCCACACTTCAATTTTTACATAAATCATCATAATTCAAGTGCTCATGAGAGGTTAGTAGGTTCAAATAGATGGTTAATTCAAACAAATGGGTAAGGCTTATAATGTGGTTGTCAAAGAAACATGATTACAGGCTCAAAGGGGTTAACTATGATACATAACAATTAGGCGGGTAAAATATACATATCTGGCTCAACAAAGAAACGCCTATATCACTTCCAAGACTGAACAAAACTACTATTTCGCTTTGCAAATACACAGGGCAGGTTCTAGACATCAAATGCAATTCATAGAATAACACACAAACCTCACACACACATGGCACATAACTCACTCAGGATTGGTTTCATCAAGACACTCTAGTCAAAGCAGTTAAGCAAATTTAAAATCATACAATTTAAGGTACTTATACAAGAGCCAACAACTGAGCCTAAGTGTCACAACCAAAAGTACTCACTATTCGCAAGGCATAACAAAGTCAAGAGATATTGCTTCAATTCAAAACAGAACACAATGGCTCCTCTTCATAAAAAAGGTAAATAAATCTAAATACATCCGGTTCAAACAAAATCCTTAAAAAAGAACCGCGGCACAAAGAAAAACCAAGGGGGAATTGCTACACTACCTAAAAAAAGAAAATCTTTTTTTTTTCTTTAGACTTAAATCCCTCAAGAAAATTGTCTAATAGATCCATTGTCGGGAAAAGTCCAATCTTTTCTATTTTAAGAAAAAATTATTCAACTAAACTAACACAACTAAAATATCATAGAAAGTCACCTTAACAATTTCCTCACCCCATACTTAAAATTGTGCATTGTCCCCAATGTGCACCCATACATATAAGAGGGTAAAAGAAACTCTCTGGTAGGCCAAAGGCCGAAGGACTAGCATCTCATGGGGTACTTAGACTTCTCCCAGGCCTGGTCCTTCGTGCGGGTACCTCACACTTAGTTCCAACCAATGGTTTATTATTGCATCCTTCCAATGGCTTTGCGTTCCATGCTCCTAAAAATAAAAAATCGACACTACAAGAATAATACAATAATAATAATAATAATAAAATAAACTAAAATAATAAAAAATAAAGTTGGGTTGCCTCCCAACAAGCGCTTGATTTAACGTCGCGGCACGACGCGAATCACTTTTTGCCTCCACCGCGAGCTTATGAATTGAACCCCCAATTTGGCTTCAAGTTTATGATTATGATCATGGAGTGGTGGAACGAATCTAACTGGCCCAAGGAAATAATGTAGTGTTCTGCACTCCTTGGCCTTTGTATGAGGTATGTAATCCTGACTTTCTGGAAAGAAGTGTCACACCTCCTTTTTCACTACCCCTGATTAATGAAGGGGTAATAAGGGAGTTTTTCACTTTAAGTGACATTATTCGGTTTTGGAACTTATTATTATTTTCAGAGTCTCCACCCGGATTTTCGACGATGCTCCGGGACACCGTTTTATTTTAGAATCCCAAACCGAGGAAATTTTGACTCTGTTTTGATTTGTCTGCGACCAGAAATCGGAGTAAGGAATTCTGTTAACCCGGGAGAAGGTGTTAGGCACTCCCGAATTCTGTGGTTCTAGCACGGTCGCTTAACTATTAATATTTGGCCTAAATTATCTGATTGTGCGTTTTTGCCTATTGTGCTTTTTTAAAATAATTAGCCGCTTTTGATAAGTATGAATTTTTCTTGAAAAAATAAGTCACGAGAACGTGCACTTGTTATGCTTTTGAACATATTACGATTACGCCAAATGAAATGCACCCGTAACCGCAACACGTAATTTTATTAAGATTTGAAGTTGACATGAGTTGCCGAACCCGAGTGTAGCTTACGTAATCAAGACTATTGGTCATGACAGTTTATAGTGCCTATTTGAGGCGTTTATGGATTTATTTTAGACAAGTCACGATGGCGTGCACTTGTTATTTTTGAACACATGGCAAACACGTCACATGAAATGTACCCGTTGTTGCTATGAGCATTTTTGTTAATTGTTTAGAGTTGAGGGTCGGGGACATGAGTTGCCACTCCCGAGTATGCAATGGTAATTTTAGGAATGACATTTGATTTTACCCAATTTTCAAACTAAAGGATGTCACTCTACCTAGAGGATTGCCTAAAATGATGTTCACTAGCCTAAAGGATAACATATTTAGGGCTATGGCCATATTTTAGCCCTAATTAATCACTTTAGGACATCCTAGTTTGCTTATTTGTTATGAGAAGACTACCAGTTAAGAAATTCAATTCTCAATCAAATCTTAAAGGTCTTCACTTTCTAGTGTGGTAAATGATAGAAAATGTGTTAATCAAGATGTACCTAATTCGTGTAGATATACATACACCTATAAGAATTGCAGACACATAAATACATTATTTGTTGGTCTCGCTTTAAATTGGTAAGCTAAAATTACTTTATTTTTCTGGAACCTTGTAATTTCTAACGAAGACATAGCACAGGCAGTTTTACCAATTCTAAATTAACAGTTCTTGTCAATTTTTAGATAGCTTAATCACATGCTTCAAAGGTTCAAAAGAGTTCATGTATCGATTTCAGAAAATTTAACAGGATACAACATGAACCAAAAATAATCTACTAAATCCACTTATACTGAAATGACTGGATTTTGAAATAACCACTTCTGAAAATCCGATAAATGTTTAAGAAAGGTTTCCTGCGGACTGATTTGGATACCAACTCCCTTTTGATTAAAACATCTATTTTTATCCTTGAACTACTTTTTAGAGCAAAAGAACAGATTCAAAGTTCCAGGAAAATCACCTCAAAATTTAGTTTGAACACTATCAAATGAAACGCTAAAAATGAATATACAGTCCAGTCTCCTAAATTACAAGATTCCAAAATGCAATAAATGAATGAATTACAGTTTTTCTGAAGCGAAAATACAGCTTCTGTAAGAATACATTTTTTTTATGAATATCAAAGGAAAAACTAGAAAATGAAAATCCTAAACAGCTGCTCTACATCTGGATTCTTCGTACTGTACATTTGCATCCCTCTTTTTGAAATCTATAGAACACACAAACTAATTGAGTGTTGAGCACCCACCAGACCAAACGGGACCATGAAAGAAGGTCAAGTTTAAACCTGATAATGATATGCTAAGCTACGCTAACAAAACAGAATTATTTATGCATTCTCTTGGTGTAAACCTGACCATGAATGTGTCAGATTTCAATCCCATGATTCCAACATAAACCTAAGTCTAAAGCCATATGGAGACCTGCTTACTGAGTCCCTTCAATGAACAAGGAACACAAATAAGAGCACCTTTTATCATTAATCTAAGATTATAAGTCCAACATTTTACTATTTGGACAGTGTTGAGGATATACCTTTAAGTATTGTCAAAAGATGAATCTAATCATGAAGGAGGTTAGATTCAATCCTTAATGACGCTCTTAGAAGAACAAAGCATATTCAGACCTCTTATGGACTAAATCTAGCCATAAAAGGGGCAGATTTAGCTCCATGGATCTCATCTTTTGTTCCTCTTGACAATTATACCATCATTTTGACTTTTTAGGCTTTAATAGAGACAAAATCTGATCATTTTAAGAGATTCAGATTCCTTACCCTAGGAGTCCTTTTGACTACTTAATTTATACCTTAACAGAGGTAACTTCAGGGACATGCTGCTGTTTATGCACTATTTTGGGGTGAATTTGACCATTGGAAAGTCAAACTCATCTACCCTAGTGCTAATTGTCTCAGTAAAACTGAGACAGACACAAAACAACCTCATGCAAAACTTAATAAGTTCTGAAACCAACAGAATTTAAACAAAAGCTAAAACAGAATAGTTCAAATAGTTCATATACAATATTCCTTCAGATTCCTCTACCAGCACACTAACAGTCTTTTTCAATGGTTTATACTAAGAATAAAGGAGAAGAAGATTCAACTTTACATAATCTCAAAAACACAACATGAATCAAACATTTCAGCACAAATTCTGAATTTAATAACTTTATTTAANTCAGGTAATCAGCAAAGTGGCACAAAGAAGGAAATTCCAGCAACAATGAAAGCAGGAGCAACCATAAACCAGGAAACCAGGAAGAGTAAACAGCCCAGGACTTGAGTACTCAAAACAGATATTTCGAAAACCATAAACAGAAAAGAACCAGAACCAAATTGAGAAGACCCACAAAAGCTTGATGAACTCCCAAAAGAAAATCAAACCTTTTCAACCATATTCCTTTTTTGGAAATTTTGTTTATGAATGAGAAAATATTTTGATTCTTTCTGTATTTTCAGAATGTATTAGCAGCTAAGAGAGGTTGAAAGAATGTTTTTCAGAGTGTCCAAAAAAGAAAATCCTCCTCCTTTCTAAAGGGAGGGGGTCTATTTATAGGATATTTGGGAATGGGATATCCTTTTGGCATATTCCCAATTTAAGGCTGAAATAGTACATAGGGCAGCTATCATCCTTATCTTTGGGACAGCTGCCCCTATTCCAGAACCTTCTAACCTATTTAAAAGAATTTTCTATCCCCTAAAAAATATGATCTTATAAGTCTAGAAGGTTCTTGGGTTGTTACACCCAAGATTCCCTCAACTAAAAGTCCTAAAATACCCCTTAAGGTCCCTAGAATTACCATTAGGTAACTAGGGTTAAGTTGCTTGTGTTATCTATTAATTTGGGTTAGTTGATCCCAATTAGTTACTTTAGTTCTATTAGTTATTCTTAACTATGGTTAAGTTAATTAATTAAAGGTTAATGTATTAAGTTCCTATTAGTCAACTAGGTTTAGCTTGTTACTTAATGTAAATCAATCAATTTAATTCCTTAACCTAAGTTAACTGATTTAGTTTAATTAAGTAAACTCAATTACCTAAAATAAGAAACTTAACTAATTATCAAGCCTAGGTTAAACGATTTGTTTTAGTTAATTAGTCCTAAACTAATTACCTTAGGCAGATTTTAGGACTTAGTTAGTTGTTTAAGAGACTATTAGACTAGGTTAATCTATTAAACAAGTGATTATGGAAAATTATTGTTAACTAAATTAGTCTTGATAAGTCTAGGTTAAATCATGACCAAACATTATTTTAGAACTGAGTTTTTAGCCTAATTGGTTGATTAGTTTTCTAATTATTAACTGATTTCAACTTGTTTAGGATTTTGGTTGATTAATGAGAGTTAACTAAGTTGTTTAGACTTAGTCAGTTTTCTTGTATTAAAGTTTGTTTAAGTTTCACTTGAGCCTAGGCGGAATTAGTTTGTTTAAGTTACTTGAATATGCCAATCTAACCTAAGAGTTGAAATTTAAACTATGATTAATTAGAAGTTAACATCTCATTGAGACTAATAACATAGGCAGCAAAATCAAGGCTAAATCAAACGACGACCTCAAACAAGTACATGAGCAAAACAACTAATAGAGGTTGTTTTACGTACAAGCATTTTAACATATGAATTCAGGGATTTAATCAATCAGTTGTTCATGCTTGTTTATTGACAGAATTCACCAACATAAAGATGTCTGGAAATTAGCAGAGAAAGGAAACTAAACAAAAACCTAATGCTAATCTCGGTCATACAAATTACTAAACTTGAACAGTTAAATCATACAAAAATAGTGATAAAAACCTAAGCTAAATGTGTTTGGGACTTCAAACTAAAAAAAGAAAACATGAACAGGTAAAAGAAAACAAAAATCAGAAATAGTGATGTAATAAAGGAAAACAGTGAGTAAATTACGGCCTATTCATGTTATCGATCAAGAAACAACGGAAAGGAAGTGGGGGATACCAGTTTGACAGGATTTTGCCGGAAAAAATAAAGTCGTCGGGCTTGGCCGGATCCCGGTGGGGTTTGGAAATTATCCAAACCCACATGAATCAATAGCTCTCATCAAGAGCTATTGACTCATATAGCTTTGAACCATTAGTTGTTCTTGAATCGGCCGGACATAAGGTTTTAGGGTTTCAGGTTTCTTAGATCTAAGATCGGATGATTTTGGGTGGGATTTTGGTGGAATCAACGACGGGAGGTGACTGAGGAGGAGGAGGAGAGTGTCTGGTGAAGATTTGGTCTGGATTGGGTGAAGCTCCGCCGCCGGAGGCGATTTCTGGCAGGCGGAGGGCGGCGGCTAGGGTTTGGTGTTTAGAGAGAAGTGAGAGAGACGGGGGGTGAGGCTTCTGCAAATGAGGGGGTGGGGTGTGGTTTGGACATATATATAGTTAGGGATTGGGGGGTTTGGGAGCCGTTGGATCAGATCGATCCAATGGCTAGGATTGGAAGTACAAAAACAGGGTCGTTTCGGGTGTTGGGGCTGGGCAGGTCGGGTAAGGTCTTGGGCTGGGTGTGTTTGTGTATAGAGAAGGGGTTTGGGCCTGGGTAATTTTGGCCCAGGTCCGATTTTACTCCCCTTCTTAGCTAATCTCACTAATTAATTAATTTGAATTAAATCAAAACTCAACAAAAATGTAGTAATTAATTCTAACTTAATTTTTGTCTAAGTATAAATTAATTAAGAGTAATATCATTTAATTTAATACTCATATCATTTAAGGAATAAATTTCACAATTTTGTTAGAAAAAATAAATAAATCAATCATTAAATCTACATTGTGTCAAATAATCAACATTTTTGTGGTTATTTATTTCAATCGATTACAAGTAATATATTAATTAGCTCTAACTCTAGTTTAAATTTTAATTAATGAGTAAATTAAAAGTTGAAATTTCTAGTTAACAAATGTAATTATTTGAAGAATACTTTTCCTTAATTTTCCAATAAAAATGATTGAAGTTATGCACCGAATCATGCAACTTTAAATCATTTATGGATTTCAAAAGATAAATTATGATTTATGTAATGCAAATAATTTGCACACAGACATTGAAATTCAACAAAGGTCTATAATCATTAATTAATTTATTAAATTTTGTAGGAATATATAGTAGGTTAAAAATTACATGCTCACAAGAAGAATTCCAGAATACATGCACCTTGTTCCTCATTCCTTGACTCTTCCATTGGTTCGGATGACTCTATTTCCATATCATCATCCAAACATAATGTGGAAAAATGCTTGGAGTGTGGACCAATACACTCAAACACATGAACTTCAGGACTTTCAATATCCTCAACATCAATGATACTAGAGTCAACAAAATTTATATCCTCAAAGTCCTTGTCTGACTCTATTCTAACTTCTTCAACATCGATATCCACAAATTGTAGTTGGCTAGGTTGTTGATGTTCTACTCTGACCCCCTCAATTATCACCTCAAATTCACGATCTTTTTGGCTACTATCCCCAATATTGGCTTGTTGAGCATTAACAACTCCAACCACTTGACTCAATTGAGCCTCCAACTTGCGAATAGTTGCCTTTTGCCTTTCTATCTGCAGTTGTTTCTCATTATTTTGTTCTAGAAGGCACTTTAACATATCCTTGATGTCCTTCATGTCTGCTTCCCCAGGTTCTTTATTTCTATTAACTTCACAAGGAAAAGTAGAACCATCATAGTAAGGGGTTGAGGGAAGATAGTAGTGCACATAACTCGCTCTCAGGAATATTTTGATACGGGTGGTTTCCTTCACAATATGTATGGAGATCAATAGTAGAATTATCTACACCTAAATTCCCATAACTCCAAGATGTCATGTTTCTCAAATCAACAGTTATAAAAAAATAACACAAAAAAAAAAACAAAAAAAAATTCAAACTTGAACTCTAGCAATATATACAGCTACAACTACATCGTTAGTTTCCCGGCAACGGCGCCACACCCAACTCTAGTCCTAAAAAGGATAAGTGGTCGCTGCAAATATAATCCAGTCTATAAGTCTGGAGTCGAATCCCACAGAGAACTAAGGTTTCGCTATAACAGTTCAATATCGCAAAAAAGACAAGCTCGACTAAATTTCTAAGTTATAAAGATTAAGATTTTTATATCTAACTAATTAACTAAGAAACTAAAGCAGTAAATTAACAACTAAAGATACTAAGGGTTGGAGATTAAATTTAGGAGGTCTAGAGTTATGATTTCCCCAATTGTCGGAATCATTCCCGCTATGTTCCCTACAATTTCGCCTATGTAATTTCTACTAATCATGAGCACTTTAGGTGTCGTAATTCTATCTTGAGAAATTACAATAATTTACTAGGTATATTCTCTCGAACTATGCTAGTTGGATTTATCTAACTGTTCACTATGACCACGTCAAGGCTTCGTTATTTCTAAACCTACCTTTAAACCCGCTGTATTGATTTCTCACATACGTTAGGAGTGACGTTGTTCAACAACCACCTAAATATGTATCCTTTATCAAGTAACACATAATAAATAGGCACATTCAATCGATGGTCATTCAATCAACAACAATAAACACGTAGTTGAACAAGTAGAGAAATCCAATGACTCAATTATATAACAACATAACAAGAATCTATCCTACAAAAGGTTCCATCAAACCCCTAGATAACAAATTAGTTATTTATAATAGTATGTAAAACTACAATACTACAAGTCATAACCAACAATGAAAAATAGAAAGAGGAAAGAAAAACTCGTAGAAGAATTCCCCGCCTTGCTCCTATTGTGTCTCTGCCTCCTTAGGTCGAATCTCTGTCTTAAATCTGTCCAATCCTTCAAAAATAATGTTCTCCCATGTATATATACCAATTAGGGTCGGGTCCAAATAATTATACCTTCTCCTATGCAAAAAGGGACAAGTTTCCATGCCTGGACGCTCGCGGTCCGAGCGCGGTCATTTACCAACATTTTGTCTTAGTCCGCGCCAGGTCCGCAGTCGCGGTTTCGACCGCGTTTTTAGCCCTATTCCGTTTGGAATTTTAAAAAACATAAAACATGAAAGTTGTATCCCTTTGAGTTATATTTCTAACCATATATTATATAGCCCAAATGGAGTTTGGGAAAAGAATTTATGTTCATTTTATTAGATAGTGCATAATATGCCTACTCGAGTCTTCGTTTGTTCTTAACTATCAAATTTGACCCCGAACACGATCCCGGCTTAATTCGAAATCACTCCTACAAGGCACAAAATACACAATTAGTGCAAAATACTAGCGATTAAAGCTCAAACTCAATTAAAGTGCAGTAAATTAGAGTGTAATAAGCAACTGAAATACGTAATTATAGCCTATCATCAGTATCTTATGGACTCGCGAATTACTTAGCCTGTCAGGACCTTGATACAAGTCCTAGTCCAGACCCCTATGCATTAGAGGCACCATTTGTGTACAAAATCTATAGATCCTGTACGTGCAGGGAGGTGTTGGTGGCTTCTCTTTTGACTTCAGGCATTGTTTTTGTGCTGAAGTCCGCCACGAAGTCGGCAAGTACTTGTGACTTTATCACCGTTCGTGGTTGATAGGTGATATCATGCTCGCTTAATTCTATGGCCCTTTTGGCCAATCTGCCCGACAGTTCTAGCTTATGCAGAATAGTCCTCAAGGAAAAAGTCATGACTACCGATATGGGATGGCACTAGAAGTAGGGTCTAAGCTTTCGTGAAGCTACGACCAAAGCCAGGGAGAATTTTTCAAGATGTGGGTACCTCGTCTCGGCGTCGACTAAGGTTTTGCTAATGTAATAGATGGGAGATTGCGTACCTTTATTTTCTCGGACCAAGACTACACTCACCGCCACATCGGACACGACCAGATAGACGAGGAGGCATTCTACAGGTTCTACTTTAGAAAGCAGTGAGGGTGATGATAGGTAGGCCTTTAGCTCTTTCAGGACGTCGATACATTTGGAGGTCGTTGTTTTCTTGAGTACGCCAATGAATTTGTGAAATCTGTCGGATGACCTTGAGATGAATCTCGACAGGGCGGCTATACGGCCGGTTAGTCTCTGAACCTGTTTCTTGTTGGTTAAGTTCTCTAGTATTCCCTCTATAGATTTGATTTGGTCGGGGTTGACCTCGATACCTCATTGTGATACTAGGAAGCCCAGGAATTTCCCTGAGGTTACACCGAATGCGCACTTTTCAGTGTTCAGTTTCATTATGTATCGCCTGGGTATATCGAAGGCTTCTTTCAGATGGTCGATGTGATCCTCTTTTCTTTTTGACTTGGCCAACATATCATCTATGTAGAGCTCCATGGTCTTGCCAAGTTGGTCTTTGAACATCTTTGTCACCAACCTTTGGTACGTCTCCTCCACGTTTTTCAGTCCGAAAGGCATCACCCTATAACAATATGTTCCCTGGTGGGTGATGAAGGTGGTATTCTCCTTGTCTTCCTCTTACATGAGGATTTTGTTGTAGCCCGAGTATGCATCTAAGAAGCTTAGTAGCTCGTGCTCGATTGTTGTATCAATGATCTGGTCAATATGAGGCAGCGAGAATGAGCCTTTCGGGCATGCTTTGTTCAAGTCTCTGAAGTCTACGCACATCTGCCATTTTCCATTCTTCTTTTTCACATGACTACGTTGGCGACACATTGGGGGTATTTTGATTCTCTAATGGAGCCATTTTCTAGCAGTTTTTTGACCTCTTCGCGAACTGCATCGTTTATTACAGAACTGAAATTCCGCTTAACTTGCCTTACCGGGGGTGAAATGGGTCGACGTTCAACTTGTGTGTCGATATCTCCTTCGGGATACCTGGAATGTCTTCATGGGAAAAGGCAAACAAATCTACCTTATTAGCTAAGAAGTGACGGAATGTACCTAGTTCCTGAAGTTTGTGGCCGATATAGGCTTTCTTGCTATGGTCGCTATCATCGAGTAGGACGGGGTCGAGATCTTCTACGGTTGCTCCCGTGGCCTCTACGATCTTGGGATATTTGATGACATCCTTCCCTTCGTCACCGCTCGACCTCGACCCCGTTAATTGATATGCATATTTGGTCTTTCCTTTCATTTGTTGGGTGTATGTACAATCCTGGGCGGTACGATAGCACTCTCGGGAAGTGAGGTGTTCCCGTCGGATGCTGAATACTCCTCATGGGGTGGGAAATTTGATGACTTGGTACAATCTGGAGGGGATGTCCTTCATGGCGTGTATCCAAGGTCGACCTATAATGGGGTTATACGTTGTGTCCTGATCCATGATGTGGAATGTGGTTTCCAGAGTGACGTCAATGGCCAGGAGGGGGAGTGTGATTTCTTTAGATGTCTGTTCAACTGCATTGTTAAAGCCGGTTAGTGTGATGTAGTGTGGCACTATTTGTCCTCGAGTTTCATTTGTGCAAGTACTCGAGGAAGGATAATGCACGAGCTGCTCCCATCGTCCACCATAATACATTTCACATTTGTATCTAATATGCATAAAGTGATAACAAGAGCATCAGAGTGAGGAAAAACCAAACCGTGGGTATCTGACTTATCGAAGATGATACTTTCTTTGAGTTCATCATACTGTTCATGAGTGATCGACCGTTTGAGTTTGTGGGTGGTTGTGAATTATACGTTGTTGATTGATGTGCCATCGCCCCCTCTGATGATCATTTGGATGATTCGAGCCGGAGAAGGTGATTTTGGTGGACCCTGGTGTTGTTCGCATCCTCGAGCAAAGTGGCCCTTTCTCGGTCGCTTAACATCTCTTTCAAGTGCCCTTGGTGAAGCCTGTTCACGACGCCTTAGAGCGATGCAATCCTCAATTTTATGACCCCGTTCATGGTGGAATTCGCAAAGGGATTTTGACATTCTGGTGTTCGGGTCGGACCTCATCTTCTACTGCCGCTTCACTTTTGGGCCGAGCTTCTCCAGTGTACACTATTTCTGAGGGTGAAACCCAGAAATTGTGAGCAGATAGTAAGGGAGGCATGTCTCTCTCGCTTCGGTGAGTCCATGCTCTCGGCCTAGATGGGCCTTTGTCATGGTGTGGAGGCGGCATGATGGCTTCTCTGACATACGGTTAATGTATTTCTCGGTTGGGTCGTGGACTTGCAAGATCTCTTCTGTTTTCGTTTCTCTGATCTTTCCTGGACTCGTCTTGTATTGAAGTCAACCGCTGGGTTGGCTAGTTTAGGTCATCTTCGTCAGCTCGGACTTCAGCACAATAGGCGTTGTGTATCTCATCCCAAGTGGTCGGGGGATACTTCATGAGCCGGCTCAACAGCTTTTCGGTCGCCCTTGAACCGCTTCTGTTCAACCCATTCTGGAAAGCTGCTAATACATTCGGTAAGGTCATCTTTACACGGTTGAATCGAGCGAGGAAGTACCTCAGCCCTTCACCGAGTGACTGTTTGATGACAAATATATCATTCACTCTCGCCTCTACTTTCTTAGCTCCGTCATGGGCAGTTACAAACTTGTCGGCCATTTCTTCAAACTTCTCAATGGAGCGTGCAGGTAGCTGAAAATACCAAGTTAGTGCACCCCCGGTGAGGGTTTCGCCAAACTTATTCAATAATATGGAGGATACTTTCTCTTTGGTGAGGTTGTTGCCTTTTACTGTGGTGACATAGTGAGTCACATGATCCTCAGAGTGCGTCGTACCGTTTTATATTTTAGTACGGTGGCATTTTGAAGGTTTTGGGTATGGCATGCGGTGCGGCTTCAGCATTGTACAGCTGCTAAACAAACTGACCGGCATCCCTTTTTGGCAAGAGTTTTGGGGCGCCTGGTATTTTGTCTACTCTCTATTTGGTCTCGGAGCATTTTGTTTTCATTTTCCATCTCTTTCATCTTCCTCAAAATGGTTGTGAGAATTTCGTCACCTGCATTATTATCATTGTGAGTGATACCTGCTACGGGAGGAGGGCCGTGATGCTCGAATGTTATTGGTGCAGCACAAGTCCTTGCATTCTCTCTGTTCGCCTTTTGGGTGGGTTTGTCTAGGATGCTGGTAAATGTGTTTTTCAGTCAGGCTTCAAGAAGCTTTTTCACCGCTGGTGGTGCCTCTTCCTTTGTGGACGTGGAGGCTCCTATACCGTGTGAAGTTGTGATACTACCGTGAGGAAGGGTGAACCATTCTGCCTAGGAGAGGCGTTTGGTGTTACGTCCCCACCATCTGTTTCAGAGACCTCGTTGATGGTGTTTAAACGTTTGGTGGTGAGATCGACTAATGCCTTCATCCTTTCTTCTCTGTTACCTACCATGTCATATCTGTACATACAAGAAAATATAGGATTTTGTGTTTCCTTTTTTTTTTAGTTATAGATCTAGAGGAAACTAATACTTTGACTAGGAAATTCTCACAGATGGCGCCAAATTGTTTGACCAAAAATTATATATCTTAGGTTAAACTAATTAATTTAATATTTGAGAGGTTAATCCTAATTAAAGATAATAACCTCAGATCTGTAATAAATCTACGCCGGTGATGTAAAACAGTGTTGAGTCAGATTTAATGCAACGTGTATTTAATGTTTCGAATTCAATAACGTGCTGGAAATATCAAGCATTAAATAAAATAAATGTCACTAAATGTAAATAAATAAGAAGATTCACCCAATATTGAATGAGGTGGATGATTCCTCTTTCTGACAATGATGAATGACAAGTAACTATAAGAATATTGAAGACTTTCTCGGATCTGATGGGAATGATATGGAATAATCCAAAAAGATGAATCTTCTTAGAAAGGTGTTCTTTGTATTTATCTGGAGAGTTTACCTTTCAAGAGATTTCTTATTAGAGAGAATATTACCTTCCTTTTACTTTATCTCTCTTTCTATTTATATGGGACATTCCTCTAAAGAACCCTAAAAGTACAAGTACAGAGAATATTCAATTGAATACTCTCTCTAAAGATCCTAGTACAAAACTAGTTGTTACTGCTACTCGTGACACTCGACCTCGACCATGATTGACTGCTCGGCAGTAAGTTCCGTTAATCACTGATCGACCTCGACCAAATTACTTATGATAATTACCTCTTCGTGCTGAATTTTCTTAGTCGGATTTTGACCTATACAGGGTTTACACATGTTATAAAGTAATACTACATATAATGAGCAGGACCTGAACACTCAGGTAAAATTTTATTTATGTATTCGTATTTTACTGAAAAATATGATATAGGTTTTGAATGGCACTCAAAGGTAACAAAATGACTATGGGTTCCCTGGTTGATTAGTCAATTTTCACATCCTAAACTCAGGATCGAATCTCACTTAGTCCCAAGCTAGTGTTTATTTCTCCTTATGGTCCCAATTGCTCCTCTTTTTTAATTCCTTATATTTTCTTCATTTTTGTAGTTGCTCCTCTTTTTTGATTCCTTCTATTTTCTTCATTTTTGTATTTCTTCTCTCTTTGTACAACCTCATTATTATTATTACTTATTTAGAATTATATATTTGCTTCCTTTTTCTCATTCTAGATATTTAAACTTTATTTGAATGTGATTTTAATCATTTTCTTAATCGTCTTATGTTATGTTTTTCTTGATTTTTTAAAAAGTGTTGGCATCAATAAACGCAATGCTATAGGTATATGTAGGTTGATTATATGTATTTGCTAACTTAAATTTTATTTATGTTTTTTAATCATAATAAATAGAATTTGTATTGAAAGAACTAGATCGAATTGGATAGTTGTTTTGGTGATCACATATTTATTTATGTACTAAAAATCTAGTAAACTGATTGAATTATTTCATAATAGATCGGATCGAACCGCACTAATTCAAAATGGGTTGAATCGGCAGAATGTACATCCTAATTCAATCTCCTTCGTCAGTGGTAGGTTTGTATTAAAAATAATGGCACCCGTCGTCATCAAATCCTGGATCCGCGTTAATGAGAGTCACTGAATATACTACTATTTGAGTTAGTTTACTTTGATGTACAAGAATTTATTTCTACTTTGTCTTTCTCGAGTTATAATGACATTGTGAGGAACCTTTTTCCCTATATTGTTTTAAAATAACAATGGATTTTTGTAATAGAGCAGAGTGACGAAATTTTATTTTTTATTTTAAACCACACACTTAAAAAGAGCGCGTACATTTAGGCATGTTTATCACTAAAACTATGACCCCTAAAAGTGAAAAAATAAAACTAAGACCAGGAATGACTATGGCCAAAATATAAGGAATTATTAAGAAATGTAGCTCAAAGTAACAATATAAAACAAGAATATAAGTAGAATAAGAGAAGAAGAGATAACTTTATTCTTTCATCACGTGTTGAAGTGTCTCTCATATCACATTTCATGCACCTATTTATACTATTACATTGAAGGTTATAAAAGGATTGTCTTAAACATGACATTAACCTTTGAGATCATGGGGGAAGATCATGGGGAGGGGTTATGGATGTGTGGGAATTACAATCAGAATAGTGATAATTAGTGGGAGGTTATTTACATCATGGGTAAAAGTAGTGAGAGCAATGGACATCCATAATTACTATAGATTTTACAACACTCCCCCTTGGATGTCCAAAAATAGATAAAATGCCTCGTTAAAACCTTCCTAAGAAAAACCCTATGGGAAAAAAATTTAGTGAAGGAAAAAGAGTACACATATCTCTAATACGCTTTATTTGCTGCCTCATTAAAAATCTTACCAGGAAAACCCAGTGGGACAAAACTAAACAGTACAGCACGTATCTTACTCCCCCTCATGAAAACATCACTTTATTTCTCGAAGACGCCGCATTCCAATCTTCTGTCTCAACTTCTCAAATGTTGACGTTGGTAATGCCTTAATGATAAGAGTAGCCAAATTTTCACATGATCGAATCTGTTGAACATTAATTTCACCATTTTGTTGGAAATCATGCGTGAAAAAGAACTTTGGTGAAATGTGCTTAGTTCTGTCTCTTTTGAGGTATCCTCCTTTTAATTGAGCGATGCAAGCAGCATTGTCTTCATATAGTATAGTTGGATTATCTTTTTTCATAAGAAAATCACACATTTCCTGAATATGTTGAGTCATTGATCTCAACCAAACATATGCTCGACTAGCTTCATGAATGGCTATTATCTCAGCATGATTTGAAGATGTGACAGATATTATTTTTTTCATTGAACGCCGTGATATAGTTGTACCCCCATATGTAAGCAAATAGTCTGTTTGAGATCGGGCTTTATGTGGATCAGACAAATAACCTGCATCAGCATAACCAATCATTTCTGACTTGAATTCATTAGAATAGAACAATCTCATATCTAGAGTTCCCCGAAGATATCTAAATATATGCTTAACACTATTCCAATGTATTCTTGTTGGGGAGGAACTGAATCTTGCAAATAAGCTTACAGCAAAAGCAATATATGGCCGGATATTGTTAGCAAGATACATCAGTGCACTAAGATATGGAGTTTCATCACCAACGAGCTCTTCGTCATTTTCTTGAGGCCGAAATGGATCTTTATTTCTGTCAAGCGATCTCACAAACATTGGGGTACTCAATGGATGTGCATTATCCATGTAAAATTGCTTTAAACCTTTTCAGTGTATGTTGATTGCTGGACAAAAATTTCATTTGTTACATGCTCAATTTGTAGGCCAAGACAAAATTTTGTCCTACCAAGATCTTTCATTTCAAATTATTTCTTCAAACACTCTACAGCCTTTGGAAGCTCTTTAGAATTTCCAAAGATATTCAAGTCATCAACATACACAACTATGATGACAAATTCAAATCCAGATCTCTTAATAAAGATACAGGGGCAAATAGGATCATTTTTGTACCCTTCCTTTAACAAATATTCATTAAGGCGATTGTACCACATCCTCCCTGATTGCTTCAATCCGTATAAGGTTTTCTGAAACTTTATTGAACAAGTTTCCCTTGAACTTTTATGTGCTTCAAGAACTGTAAATCCTTCAAGAATTTTCATAAAAATTTTATTGTCCAGTGAGCCATATAAGTAGGTTGTGACAACATCCATCAACTGCATATCAAGCTTTTCATAGACTGCAAGATTTATTAGATACCTAAAGGTAATTTCATCTATCACAGGAGAATATGTCTCCATATAATCAATGTCAGGCCTTTGCGAAAACCCTTGTTCCATAAGTCGTGCTTTATATCTTACGGCTTCACTTTTCTCATTTCGTTTTCGCAGAAAAACTCATTTGTACCCCACTAGATTGACACCTTCAGGTGTTCAGACTATTGGTCGAAAACTTCACCTTTTTTGAGTGAATCCAATTCCACTTGAATTGTGTTTTTCCATTTTGGCCAGTCATTTCTCTGTCTACATTCATCGACAGATTTTGGCTCAAGATCCTCATCTTATTGTATTATTTAAACTGCAATATTATATGCAAAATTATTGTTAAAAACAACGTTATTTCGGTTCCACCTTTTTCCCGTGGACATAACTTATTGAGATCTCTTCATTTTCATCATTTTCAGGTACTAGAACCTCCTGTGAAGTCTTATCAATTACTATGTCTTTATGCTCCTCTTGAGCAATTGCCTCCATGTTATGATCAACTTGATCATTTGCTCCTTTTCTTTTTTGGTGATTTTTATCCTTGGAACCGATTGGTCTACCACGTTTAAGGCGTGTCCTAGACTCATTTACATTATCGTACTGTCCAGCTAGGACATCAACTCGAATTGGAGCATTTGCAGCTGGAATATGCGATTTAGTAACCCGTGGAAGGTTAGTAAATGCATCTGGAAATTGATTTGCAATATTTTGCATATAAATGATCTTTTGAACTTCTTGTGCACATTGATTTGTGCGAGGATCCAAATGAGATAGAGATAATACGTTCCAATCTATCTCTTTTTCTAGCCTAATGTTGGAAAAACGGATTCATCAAAATGACAATCAGCAAATGGTTGTAAACAAATCCTGTCATAGGCTCCAGATATTTAATAATAGAAGGAGATTCATAACCAACATATACTCCCAACCTTCTTTGGGGACCCATCTTTGTGCGTTGTGGTGGAGCAATTGGAACATATACCTCACATTCAAAAATTCTTAGATGGGAAATATTTGGCTCCTGACCAAAAGCCAACTGTAATGAGGAGACTTCATGATAACTGATTGGCCTTATGCGCACAAGTATTGTTGCATGCAAAAAATAGCATGTCCCCACACCGAAAAGGGAAGTGTTGTCCTCATTTGCAATGGTCTAGCTATTAATTGGAGGTGTTTAATCAATGATTCTGCTAGACCATTTTGAGTATGAACATGAGCAACCAGATGCTTAACTTTTATTTCAGTGGCCGTACAATAATCAGTAAAGGCCTGAGATGTAAATTCACCAACATTATCAAGACGAATTGTCTTAATTGCATAATCTGGAAATTGTGCTCTTAACCTTATTATTTGGGCCAACAATCTTGCAAATTCCATATTACGAGTTGACAATAAGCACACGTGTAACCATCTTGTAGATGCATCTATAAAGACCATAAAATACTTGAATGGTCCACATGGAGGGTGTATAAACCCACATATATCACCATGTATACGTTCCAGAAATGCAGGGGATTCAATCCCAACTTTAGTTGCTGATAGTTTAATAACCAACTTTCCTTGAGAACAAGCAGCACAAGAGAATTCCTTAAATTGAAGAATCTTCTTGTTCTTTAATGTGTGCCCATTTGAATTCTCTATTATTCTGCGTATCATGTTAGAACCGAGATGTCCTAACCGGTCATGCCAAATGATAAAATCATTAGAAGTAGTAAACCTTTTATTTACTGTGGCATATGATTCAACCACACCAATGTTCCTTTGGTACAATCCAGAAGAAAATGCGGGTAATTTTTCGTGCACACATTTTTTTTTCACTTTTATTGTAGTAATATAAAGGTATTCCACATTTCCTTCGTTAGAGGTCTCAATATGATAGCCATTTTGGCGGAAAGCTTTGAAACTCAATAAATTGTTTTGAGACTTACTACAATACAAAGCATTATTAATAGTTAATATCGTTCCTCCAGATAGTAATAAGGTCGCTCTTCCAGAGCCCTCAATTAACTTTGTGCTACCAGATATTATATTAACATATGCCTTTTTCATAACAAAATAAGAGAAATATTTCTTTTCTCTTAATATTATGTGAGTTGTAGCACTATCCAAAAGGCATAAATCTTCATTACTCATCTTGGATCCAATTGAAGACTGGGGAATTTTATTTTCTTCATAAAAAAAATAAAAGTATACCATGAGAAATACGAAGAAAAAAAAAGCTAACAATAACATAAGACAACTTAAGTACTACTTGAAAATAAAAATAATTTTAGAACGAGACAAAAGAAATACTACAAATAAAAATAACAACATAATTGCATTCCCTAGTAGGATGATCAGACTTTAGTTTTAATCTCCAAAGAAGTCTTCAACTTCCAAATGAGTAAGATCATCGAGGCCTTCAAAATTGTCATCATTCAAAGCAAGATTTGCCTCGGCATTATCATCATTTTTGTTTGAAGGCCCTGCCTCAAAATTATTTTTAAAGGTCAAGTGAGACTCCACTGAGGCATTAGCTGAAGATGCTCCAACATTATTTGTCTTTCTTTTGATAGAGTTTTGATAAAGCCTGACAAAATGCTCAGGTGCACGACATTCAATTTTTCAATGATCCTCCATGCCACACCGGTGGCAGTTACCACTTTTGACTCTTGAAGGATTGTTTTGAGAACCCATATTGTTTCTCTAGTTTTCCGCAACCACCATGATGACGACTATTATATCTTCTCTTACCATTTCCATGCCCACGTACATTCATATGTCCATGATTATTATTCTGGCTTTTCCCAGACTAATCACGTCTAGCTGCCATATTCGCTTCAGGAAGCGGAGCTGACCCGGTGGGACGAGCTTCATGATTTTTCAACAAAAAGGGTATTATGTTGCTCTGCCACCAGAAGGCATGAGATCAATTCAGAATACTTTTTAAAACCTCTTTCAAAGTATTGCTGCTGTAATACCATATTTGAGGCATGAAAAGTCGTAAGAATCTTTTCCAACAAATCTTCATCAGTCATAACATCCCCACATAATTTCAACTGAGAAGTTATTCGAAATACAACAGAGTTATACTCACTGACGGTCTTAAAATCTTGCAACCGTAAGCCCTTGGCAATACCGTAGCCTTAATGCGATCATATCTTTCCTTCAAGCCAGTCCATAATTCAAGTGGATCTTTCAATGTTAAATATTCAACCTTCAAACTTTCGTCCAAATGATGACGAAGGAAAATCATGGCCTTCACTTTGATCTGGCTTGAAGCGTCATTATCCTGAGTAATTGTGTCACCAAGGCCTTTAGCGGCTAAGTGAATCTCAGCATCGAGAACCCATGATAGGTAATTCTTTTCAGAAATGTCATGTGCCACAAACTCAAGCTTGGACAAACTCGACAAAATGAAAACTATCGAAGAAGATAAATAATTAGAAATCATTAGGATAATAGCGTAAAGAATCTTAAAAAATTGACATAATATCAAATTTGTGATCTACAGACACTAAAGTGATAATTTCATAGAAAAGAATATTATTTTTTTCTTCAAATTATTAGTATATCTTTGATGTTAACTAGTGCAAAAATGTCTTCTAACTTTAATACAATTTCAAATGTCAAACAACATAAAACAAGTATTCTTCTCTCAATTAATACTACTAACATAAATTAGCAACTTTCACATGACAATCAGGAAAATAACTTAAAATAAAAAAATAAAAAATTCTTTATTTTTACACATATGTAGAGATGTGAGAAATTATAAAACTCCATATTAAAGACACTAATCATGAAATCAAAATATACGACGAAGAAAACAAAATAAAAAATATACTTGAACAAAGAAAAGAGCTCAACTTCGTGTTGATAATGTATTAAGAAATGTAACTCAAAGTAACAATATAAAACAAGAATATAAGTAGAATAAGAGAAGAAGAGATAACTTTATTCTTTCATCAAGTGTTGAAGTATCTACCACATCAAATTTCATGCCTCTTTTATACTATTACATTGAAGGTTACAAAAGGATTGTCTTAAACATGACATTAATCTTTGAGATCACGAGAGGAAGATCATGGGGAGGGGTTATGGAAGTGTGGGAGTTACAATCATAATAGTAATAAGTAGTGGGAGGTTATTTACATCATGGATAAAAATATTAAAAATAGTGGACATCCACGATTACTATAAATTTTACAACAGAAATTAATATAATCATGGATTTTACCCCATCTCCCCCTTCTTTTCTTTCGAGGACATTGATATATTCAAGATACCAGTAGAATATAGCTGACCAACTTATTAATTTGAGACTTGTAAAGTCAAAATTACACATTAATATAATAAACTGAATTCAACCTCAACAGGAGTACTGTTTATGCTTTACAGCAGCAACTTCAAGAATCAAGACCATATATACAAAGGTCTAATGATCCTGTTGGCAACTCAGCATCATTTTGGCTGACTAAACCAATGTTTTTATTCAACAAACATAAAATATTCCGAGGATTTTGGATTTTTGTAAATTTTCCTGATATTATTCATGCTGCAGTTTGAAGCAAATGGAATCACCCTATTCATGACAAGTGCACCGTTATGGCAATTTACCAGACTACTTATCATTAACAAGATTTTTTTTTAGCCCAAGTAGTAATTAATAAAGATCATATATTTCTTTCTCTCCTCTACCATACTTCATGATTTTGAAATCTTCTATCTTTCATAGAGCAGTCAGTAGTGAACTTTGAAACTGCAAGGTCAGAAATAAAAGATAAACAAACATTAAAAGCAAAATAACCTAGAATTCCTCTCTATATGCTGTAAAAATATAACGACCATATATGTCTACTCACCTCGTTAATTTTCAATTATAAGTCAGGAGTTTGTTTAAACTCAATTACATTTTGAGACATATGAACCAATGATAGTCTTGCTTATGTAAATTTCATTTATAAATAACGACTATATCCTTCAAAACAACTAATTAATATGCAAATAATTATTTTTTTTTAATTCTATTCACACCGCATTATTGGTGCCCATCCTGATACATTTTATTTTTATTAAAAGTACTCTTAATTCATTAACATATTGAGTCAAAAACTCTCAAAAGTCAACATTTCCAATCATCAAGATCCATCTACTCCACTTGGAATGTTCTGTATTAGTCAACATATTCAATTCTTAAACAACATGAGATGCTTCATTCAATTTTTTTAAAGAAAAGAAATCAATTATACAATGTAATTGAGCTAGAACACATTATCTGTGCATTGTCTCATACTTGTTTTCTTGTTTATATAAATTCGAAATAATGGCCCAAGTGTGAAGGGTCTTGGGACGATTAGATTCTAAAAGACTCACTTAGAATATTTTTGACCAATTCTAACTACTTTGGCATTCTTCCTCCTCCATTTTTTATTAACCAATAATTTTCTTAATCTTACTGTATATATATCTAGGATTCCTATATATGCTCAGTAATCAAATTGACTTCTGATGAATGAATAAATATTCAAACTAAAAAAAATCTCTCCTTTTTACCTGACATAATTACTTTATTGTATAATTTCTTAATCATCAACTGGCATAAAACAATTAATAGTAAAACTTAGACCTCCAAGAAAGTTATAAAGAAAAACAAAGTTGACAACCATCAAGTAGCACAATACTAATTTTTGGAGGAAAACTAGACAATAAGGTCAGGTCATAGCCTTCATTTTCACATACTAAATACTCCATTTTAAAATCTTTTGAATGGTATAGATTTCTACTCTCTGTCTTTGCCCATTAGTCAAGGTCTTTGAAGACCACACACCTCATACAAATTCTTAGTTAAGGGTATATATCTGGAGACTTAGTGGGCGTTTGGACATAAGAATTGTAAAATTTTCCCCCAAAAAAAAGTGAAAACTTTTTTTAAGTGAAAATGGTATTTGAAAATTAGAGTTTTGTTTGGACATGAATATAATTTTGGATTGTTTTTGAAGTTTTGTGTGTATCTGAGTGAAAATTTTGAAAAACAACTTTTTGGAGTTTTTCAAATTTTCGAAAAATTCCAAAATTCTATCTTCAAGTGAAAATTGAAAATTTTATGACCAAACACTGATTCGAACAAAAGTGAAAATTTTTTGAAAAAATTCATATATCCAAACGGGCTCTAAATTAGGTACATATACATATAATACATGCATATATTGTTGTAATTGTATTCATCCCATTGCCAAGTTTTTCTTTCCGAACCCCATTGCTAAGGTGAATCATTTTAATTCATCCCAAAAAGAGAGGGCAAAAAAAAAAAATGAACAAGTATAGTGAGATGCATATGTTACTGAATTGGATCTAATTAGCACTTGAATTGGTGAATAATCTTAGCTGTATTAAGTGCTTAGGCCTTAATCGGATTACAAGAGAAGTGATAGAAAGTATATTTCTCAGAAACTTTTCCTATTGTTCACTATCTTTTATTAAAAGTAAACGAAAAGAAAAATGAATATCGCAGACTTAGATGTATTTGTTTGAAGGGAATATAAAAGTACTTCTTTTGATCTTTTTCTTTTTCTCTGAAGGAATTAGCTTCTTTTTTCCGAAGTTATCCTTAGAGTAAAAAGCCTAAGAGTATTTATTGTATTCCAACCAACAAATTAAGGTTAATATGGTCAATTTCATTGTTAATTAATGTTAAACGGTAAATTTTTTAATATGTATGAAAACAGCCAAAAAAATTAAATTAAAGTGGACCGGAGGGAGTATATAATAAAAAAAAAACATTTTCTAACACCAAAAAGGATCTCTTTCCCTTCCTGGAAACCAAGATATGGATGTATAACTCCTACTTTTGAATTTCAAGCAAATTAGGATACACCATATGCAACCTCATTAATTGTCCACATCGCTTCCTTTAAGCTAGTCTCAGTCCAATAGTATAAAATTGCATGTTATATAAGATATTTTTAAAAATAAACTTCCCAAAATACTTAATTAGGTATCATATTGAGAATATCATTTTTCCCCTCTAAGATAACTTTTATCATATAGTTATATACAAATAAATTTTTCTTTTTTTTTTTTGCAAGATTTTCAATGTTGCATTTCCAAGACACTTTCAAAATTTTCCATTCTTACTTCATCAAAGATCTGCACTTTAGAACTTGACATCTCTGCAAGAATGGAGCACCCTTCCCATAAAACTAGGGAACTCAGGTTTCCCAATTTCTCCACCATACCATATTTACCAGACATTTTCTCTGCCCTGTCCAGTTGCCAATCCTAGATGCTGCAACTCATGTTTTTTCCTCTCCATGGAGTCCAATAAAACGCCACCAATCCAACGTTCAATGGTGGTGGCTTTCCATTAGATCAGCAAGAGTAATCCTTCCACAGTTGCCAGCATCCAGCCGTTCAAACTGTTTGCAAATCAGCATTACATCCTTATCTGAGATCTTCCCCATCTCCTTCAGTTTGTATATCACATATTCTGCTTTACTGCAACATATAGAAGATGCAAAATCAATATCACATGTTCTAATTCTACTGACACACAGAGAAGGTGCAAAAGCAGGCATAGTCACATATTTCTCATAAGCATATAAGCAAACTTCCAGTAGGCACAGTACAAGAATCAACTAGGACTAGTGGGAATTTAAGCCAAAAACGACTCTGACAGTTAGATCAAAGAAAGACCAAATAGTTTATACAACAAACAGCAACTGCAGTAATCATACAGTGAAAAAGGAAAAAGATCACCTACCGATAAACATATCAGATTCAGTCCAAAAACCCCTTCATTCAGCTTGGCAAAAAGTCGATTATACCAGATACTGTCATACTACATTTTTAAATTTGCCATGCAATTCCCACTTCTTGTTTAAATTTAAGGTGACTACTTAGCAATATCTAATTAAAAATGCTCAAATTGCAGGTGACACTAAATTTTTTGTGCACCACTTGAGAGTTATGATCAGAAAGGTTACAGGATTGCACATACGAAAACCGGATGGCAAATTGGAGCCCAAAAGGTCAAAAGAAAAGAATTGGAACTTCGGATGGCAAGTCAAATTACCTTGCAATTATATTAGAGTCACGCACTCTACGCTCTCATGATTGAGTTAGACTAGAAGAACTCAAGCTACCTTAGCTTCATCGCACAGCTTCACAGAAAGGCCCAAAAATCGTAAACCCCAATTATATCCACACAAATATTCATGGTAGTCACTGGAAAAGAGGATTCAGATAATTTGACAAATCGAAGTTAAATTTGAAAGTTGAAAATACCAGTTACATTCAAAGACGGGAAGAGCTAAACTAAAGATTTTGTTATGACTCATTTCTTGGCAACATCACCACACAATAGTTTGGATTTATATGACACCAAAAATCATAGGCATGAAAAGCCAATTTCTCCCAAGACAGGAGAAGCAACAAAATAATCTTTTTTATAACATAAGCTATTTAATTAATAAAAAGTACCTAGAAAGTACAGAAAAAATGTACAAATCAAGGATTTGTCCTCCACAAGCTTCAGAGGGTCTAACAAAATATTGGTCAGGCTATATACATAATTTTCCATAAAAAGAGTAACTTTTCTTCACATCTGCATTTTACATATGAAATATGATCTTTTTCCCCTTCAAAACATTTGTCGTTCCTCTCTAGCCAGACTGTCCATATAGCATATAAAGGTTTCCCCTTGTCCATGGAATCCTAATAACTTTATTTAGTTGTATTAAAGTTATTAGGACTTCCATGGATAAGGGGATACCTAAATGTAAATCTGAAATGAATCACAGAATCAGTGCATTTCTGCCAATATTGATCGAGGACCGTGTACAAAAGATATTTACTGACCTTTAGTATGTGGTTAGATCATACCTCGAATTAGTAGGTAAAATGATTCATCAACTATCTATACTTGGATATAGGTCAGAAATCAATCTGGCATATTCTTGAATGTGAAAGGTAGAGATCCTGAAGTTCTATGCAGTCTCAACCCAAAAGCAGCAAAACAAAAGACTCTCATCTAGCTAAATAACTTGATTAAATTTACTACGACCAACACTCAACTTTAACTATCACTACCACTGAAACAACTGCTAGGGCTGTTTAGAATAACTGATCTGCGTAGTTGATTGGTTCGTAAGCTAGTGGGATCAGAATAAGCCCATGAATATAAACAGGGACAAGCATGCCAAAGTTTATGAGTTTGCAAGTATTTCAAAAGACACAGACCTAGGACAAGAAGCATATTTAAGCTGTTAGCTTAGCTATGCTAAATAAGTATACTGAAAATGCTCCAAGAATCTTGAGCTATCACCTTTAATAAGCAACTTGAGGATTAAGAATCATGGTTCTTAGCTAAAACTCCTCCCTCGAGTTAGAGATAGCAGGTTATCGAAATGGTCTTGCTAACTGGTGTACTGCATGAGTAAATCCCTTCTAGTGTGTAACATATTCTTATTAGCAACAAAGCTACATAATGAAAGGTCCATGTTAGTTCATCCTTATACCATGGAAATGTTACTAAAGTGCATAGTAGAGATCGTTGCCATCTTAACTGAATAAAAAGTTGAACCAGAAAAATCATATCGAATATATTTCGATGAAGTGATCAATTTGCATATATAACCAATCAACACCAAATAAAACGAAACGAATTAACCCAAAAAGAATAAAAAACCAAAGGCAATAAACCAAATCAGATTGAACCGAAAAATCACACCCCTCTCACACTTTAAGGCCATTGCTAGGTGTATGTTAACGATTATGGTGCACCTCCCACCTTCAAATTATGGGACCAACCCTGCTTGTGATTAAGTTTTTCTTTTTTTTTTTGGATCAGGAACTTTGTTTCTGATGAAGATTATTCTTAGTGGCTCCTACTTTGATTAAGTTAATGTCTTGCAGACCATATAACTGAAGAGTGGAGTGGATGTCTAGCAGTTCACGGATCGAGACGTAGAACTAACGCTAGTTCTTGCCTATAAATGGGCATGTTTATCTATCAGACATCATGAATTATCTCAACTCTTCAGTCTTGTCTCTTGTTATTTCCCTTTTTGGGATCTTGTAAAGAGTAATATTGTGAGAAAATTCAGTATTGAAACCACTTTGTGCAAACCTCTTTGTGAGTGAACTTTGTAAGGTGATTCTCTCTGGTTTGGGTTAACTAGATTATCGACTCTAAATCCATACTCTTTGTTATATATTCTGGATATAGTCGATATGCTCCTCTCAAACAATTAAAGTAAGTTAAAATAGACCGAGATCACTAAAAGATTTCGTCTTTTTAATGTCTTATTACTATCATTAAGGGTTCCTAACAAGTACACCTTATTACGAGCAATGTAAGCTACTAAACTTATGGCAGGCATATTCAGGTTATTGTAACAATTACTGACAATGTCTGTACAAGGTATGCTAGGTACTTCAGCAATAAAAAGAATGACTTTTTGATATAACTCAAAATGATGGTAATATTTTTGGACTTATTTACTTTACTCTGGCTGTCATGTGTTATCCTCCTATCTTCCTAACTTGGTGCCTCTTTTTGTTGATTGTAGATCAATGTACTCTGGAATGATTTTTTTTTCATCCTTAGCAAATTAAAATATTTAATATAGCTATTGATGCATAATGACTCTGTGCAATACTATAACTGGATAAAAAGATAAGAAAGGAAGCATTACAAAAAGGAGAGAAGGGGAATGAAATCTGAAGCTATCAAAATATACAACTCATACAAGTGCATCTCATAAACTGAAACAATTTTTACGAGAAGTGTCATCAACAACCATTAACTACCTACGGATTTTGGAGAGCTTACAGGATGTATAGATCTTACATACCTAAAAGTTTAGACTTCTTCCTAAACAGGACTAAATCAAGCATAAAGGTTCAAAAAGTAAGTAGTCACAGGCAGAAATCAAACCAAAACCACATTTTACCATTTTGGTGCTCTATTATGGAATGGAAAAGCTAAATTATCCCGGCATGTTAACTAGAATCTTATACACTAGTATGTACATTGCTCGCAGTTTCTGCCTATTTCTGCATCTAAACTTATAAATCAACATGCTTTCAACTTCTTCAAGTTCTAGTAACTTCTCTATGCTAAATTCATCTGGCTAGCATATATCTGAAAGCTGTAAAAAGGAGGATAAATACCAACCAAATATACAACATCAGGAAGATCAAGATCAAAGCATTGGTTGCCTTGGAGGTAAAACAGTAAATACTGTTTCAATTCATACAGCACAGACAAGTTGTGAGAGTGAAGCTAAAATGACCCGGCTTGGAAACAAATAAGTTTTATGATCGCCATGGTCACTTTAAGTGCAACAACAACAATAACAACAACAACAACAACCCAGTGAAATCTCACAAGTGGGGTCTGGGGAGGGTAGTGTGTACGCAGATCTTACCCCTACTCCCGAGAAGTAGAGAGGATGTTTTAAGTGCAAAAGAACCAAATATATAAGAAAGTGGAGGTGCAAGCAAAGAGGATTTTTAATCTCTACGTACCATGTACTGTACCTTTTCTCTGAATTAGGTTAAGGCAGTTATATTTCGCGTAGGTTATTTTGCATTTTCAAGCAAAGCCATTTCCAAATGGACCGATGTCAACAAATTAAGTCAGACCAAATCTTGGATGGCAACTACTGGCAAATTCACGATTCAAGCAATCATTTGTAATCTGCGTAGATCCAACACACTCTTATGCACATGTGTTTTCCAAATTTCACTTCTTGCTAAACATGGGTCAAGCATTTATGGAGATAAGCTTGCACAGGCCAGAGCACATATCAAGCTCAGTGTCTCCTTATAGATCTACATTTTTTATTACATGTCTCCTTGGATTTTTTTAATGAAAAAGGTAATACATCTCATTAAAGAGTACCAAGAAAGTACCAGAAACAGTACAAACTAGGAAATTTCCTTCTATATGTTGAAGGAATGCAAAAGATTTAACAAATACCAGATACAACGTACTTCCTAAACCATAAGTATTGACTCTTTAAACATCAAGATTCAACAGTGAATATGTTCTCTCCTTCGATATCTATATTATTCAGTAATGCTCATTAAATTCTGAAAAAGACGTCAAGCAACAAAAACAGAGCAAGTCATTAGAGGAAGGAAATCTGCAATTAAAACTATAAGCTATGTGCTTCGCCAACAAATAAATCCTTAGAGATAAAAGCTTCTACGCGCATGATCATCCCCTATTCCTTTGTCCCACCTACTTTAATGATGAAAAATTCTCTCACAAGGAATGAAGCCAATATATATCCTACCGCTTGATTCCAATGAACCACTACCCTCTCAACATTGACAAATTTCTTTTTTCAGTTGGTTTGAACAGGAAACTTCTGTACCTTTTCTTGAATGTGAGAGAGTTCATCTACTATTACCGCACACTGAATTCAGTATTCTAAGTGTGATGCTAGAGAGTAAAGTATTCTAGCCATAAAACCTGAGAAGCATTTAAGTCTAAGAAATAGGATCTTGTCGTGTTAACTCATAGCTACTTCACTTACTCTTTCGCTTATAAAATTAATGGGCAAAAAAGACAAATCAGCTTTCCCACATAATAATTCCAAGCGATCCACAATCTGCCAGGTATTTGTGTTTTCTGCCAAATTGATGGAATGAACGGTCCCATCCACAAATTAATATTCTAGGAGAATTACAGGTTTGAGTTTTGACTAATTTGTTTGCGTCAAAACTGAGGTTCCAACAGACGCAAACAACTAAAGTCCAAAGGGCAAAATTATATGACACTACATTCAAAGGTAAAATCCAAGCATATATCTCATCTACAAATTCCTTGAGTTTGACTATGGCAAGTATCAGCAAATAGAGTAAAAACTTATGAAGTTATTTTAAAACAAATAGCAATAATTTCAAGAGGAAAAGACAACTTTTACCTAACGAATCCATTATTATCAATGTCCGCAGCAAGAAACTGTGAAACAGTCAAATCCTGATCGAGCACCCATTTTGCCATTCTCCTATGACGTTTATCTACTCTGGCCTCAGCCAAGTAAAGAAAGGCTCGAGCAACTGCAAGTGTAGACACAAGCAACCAAATGGATGCAAAGATACGACCGGCCATTGAATTGAACGCTCTATCGCCATACCCCACAGTGGTAACCGACATAACTGACAAATAAAATGCATCCAACCACCCAAGCTTCTCAACAAAATGCATAACCGCAACCCCAATTCCAATACAAAGAACCACAACACCTAATGCCAGTGCCACCTTCATTCTTATCCTCATTCTCCCCTTCTTCACATCAATAATATAAGACCTAGCATCATGTACGCTCCCACTTTTGATACTCCTCAAAAGATAGTTCTCTTGCAAATCAAGCACATAACTAACCATCCCAGTAAGCAAAATATCGATAAACCCGAACCCCACAAGCACAAACAAGATGGAAAACAACTTGGTAGGTGTACTATCAGGAGTTATATCACCATAACCAATAGTACACATAGTGACAATGCAAAAATACAAAGCATCAACAACAGGGTGAGTCTCAGTAGCCTTAAAATGATCCCTAAATAAAGAATAAATGCCCACACCAAGAGTCAAGTAAAGCATCAAAAGCACAACACCTTGTCCTACAATTGTGTTTTTACCAAACTGGGGTGGCTTAGGAACTGGTGAATGGTCAATATCATTAATAGCAGCCATAGCTGGTGCAGTTTTGGACCTATGAAGATTACTCTTAGTCCAAGAAGGATAATTTGGGTCAAGCAACCAAGAATTGTTAATATCAGTGTTCTCAAGATTGGATTTTTGGGCAGAAGAAGAAGACGCAGAGAGCTCAGGAGAGATGAAGTTGTTGAAGGTGAAAGCATCAAGAGCAGTGGCAGAAGCTTCAGAGGGACCAAAGATAAGGCGTTCTTTGAGTTCAGAAGGGGTAAGAGGCGGAGGGATTGAGATTTCATTGTCTTCAGGTAAAGGGCAAAGGGAGATAGGGGGTGGGTACGGGGGTGGGTGGGGTGGTGTTTTTGGGCTGACATAAGGGAGAAGGGGCTCTTTCTCCATGTTGGATTTCGCCGGAAAACGGCTACTTCGCCGGTCGGAATAACAGCAACCAGGAGATAGTCCTTGAAAAAGGTAGTTTTCACGTGACACCCAATTTCTGAGTCTTATGGAACAGAAGAGACGAAAGAAGAGAAAATGAGAGAGGACTAGGTCTTGTTTGGCTATCGAATAGGAACAAATTAGAACACTATTATCCTTGGTACATTAAATAGTTATAATTAATTTTCTTTTTCTTTTTTTACTACATTAATTAATCGATACACTATTCAAGTGTAGGTAATATCTAGTAAATGATTAGTTTATTGGGCCCTTTTTGTTTTCAAGATTGAGCTTAATCAGGATATACATATTTCATATTGCACATATACAAGTACTCTACCGAACGACAGAATCTAATTTTTATAGAATGTGTTTGTTAACCAAAACGATTTTTATAATATGAGTAGTCTTATTATATATCGTCAACTTGTCATAATTCTATCTTGTTTGTGACAACCTAAAATCGCCTTCGACGTACACTTATGCCAAGTGGACTTATTGTGTATATATCATCTTATTATAAGTTTCACAAGTTATTGATTTATTGCTTTCTTCCAAGTGGGAACCATCAATAATATTACCTAAGCAAGTTATCCAAATATTGCGTTTTATGGTTAGAGCTTGTGTTACTTCTCGGCTTTCATTGAAGAATATTGGGAAGAATCGTAGGGTGTCGAGCGATACACTTTCGTCGGAAAATTACACTATATTGTTAGATAAATTTTTTTATTTTATGTAGTTTTATTGTACGTCGACTCTTCTTGACTTTTTGATGTATCTAATTATCTATATTTGACACCCCTTGATGAAAATTCTGGATTCGCCACTAAACACGGATTGGACTCTTCGGAAGAGTATTATGATAAGAACGGGCTGTGGTATTTTTCATGATTCTAATGGTAAGTAGGTTAAAGGATTTTCAGTTAATAGTTAGGTTTACACCTTTATAGCTGAGCTTTGGGAAGTTCTCGTCGGTCTTCAAAAAGCCTGTGACAGAGTGGAGGTAAATTGCCTTATAAATTGATAATTTTAATGTGATTTATGTAGTTACAGAGGTTTTGTACTCGTCGAAACGCGATATTGTCAATTATAATCGTCACCGTTTTTCTAAGAATTGGATAGTCACCATTGCTCATATCTTAATTCAGTAGCTGGTGGTTCAGTCAATATGACATTTAGTCAACATTTTCGTTTTTGGTAACATGCATTTGATTTCAAATATTTCTCCGCGATGTTATTAGCGTTTCATCTTCTCGCTTCATTTGTAGCGAATCTTTTTATTGGTTATGCTAAACTACCATTCTGCGAAAGGTAGTTGAACATACTTTTCGGACGAGAGGAAAAGGTCACCTTTTATTGTTGTTTGCGATAAATTATATGTGATACAAAAATAAATTGCAACCACAATATAAATATGAAGAAACATAATTTTATTGATAAAATGAGGCGGGTACAATTTTGTTTGTTCCTTTGATTCTTCTCTTCTGATAATCTCCGTGATTCGAGGACTGGAGCAACATATTTCTCGAACATAGGATGACGCGGGCTTTCATGGATTTATTTGATATCCATGAAGTATGTTGTGGATCTTCTTGAATTATTTGATTATCAAGATTATTCGGCCACTTCTTGATCTCTTTGTGAATATCCCGTGAATTTATGAGATTTTTGAGATGATATCTGTTTTTTGAGATGCCTCTTCAAAAGGAATATGTGACCCTTTATATAGGTATGCATTAGGGTTTGTGGTAGAGTAACCTACAAGAAACCCTAACAGACTCATAGGATTTCAAGAGTCATGTAGTATCTTTAATTTAGGATTTATCTTGATCCTTTAAAATTTCGATGTTTATAATCATCTCCAACTTTTCGCATCCCAACAATTTAGAAGGAAAAAAATAATAACAATTAAAATAATTAATAATCAAACATGAAAAATACTTAGTTAGTGTTTATAGTATACTAAAAAATTTAATCATAAAAGTCATAAATTTAAAGTAAAAATATGTATCATCTAATCATTATTAAGTGATACCATATTTTACATGAATTCGTCTTGTATTTAAATAGTGAGTGCGTATTCTCCTTCAAACACTATACTTGCCATTTCCGCAGTCTCCCGAAAGGAAGAAAATATAACAATTTTGTGTTTTTGCAAACCAAACGCAATTTGGAGGTTGACGGTTGGATTGCAAGGCGGTACCTGTATATATGGGGAAAGTAGTTGTATGCTCTTTTTGTCCCATCACTTACTTATTTTTCGCACCCAAACGCGGCCTTATCGTACTATTCTTTTCCATAATTGTTTTGATTCAGTCATAAGTTTTGCGGCTATCTTTTTTGGTTTTTCCATTAATTCGTACTTTCGTTGAACTTTACAAAAAACCTTATGTCTGGTTGCCACATCCACGCGCTCTTCTTGGATTTTAGCTATTAGTCCCAACAAATTAAAAATAAAAAGGTAGCAGGATACGTAAAGTGCTCGTTTGGACATAAAATTTGATGGAAGATTTTTTAAAAAATATTTTAATTTTTTTCAAAATTAGCGTTTGTTCATAAAATTTTCAATTTTCACTTGAAGATGCATTTTGAAAATTTTCGAAAATTTAAAAAAGTGCAAAAAGCTGTTTTTTAAAATTTTCACTCACAAAACTTAAAAGACAACCCAAACTGAAATTTATGTCCAAACATAACTCTAAATTTCAAATATCATTTCCACTTGAAAAAATCTTTCACAATTTTTTTGAATTTTACAATTCTTATGTCCAAACGTCTACAAAGTGTCCCCCGTATTCATCCAGGATTTGGGAAATAATCGTTCTCCAAAGAGTGTAATGTAGACAGTCTACCTTAATGCAAACATTAACAACTACTTTCGCAGTTAAAACCTATAACCATGAAGATTGTTTCATTGTTGCTCCAAAGCTCTAGTCCTAACAAATTATGATAGTAAAATAACATACAGAACTTGAGCCAAACAATATTACTATTTCTCTCACACTACATGCAGTATATAATATATTTGTTTATATACTATACAAGTAGGAATACAAGGAAAGAGAGGTATAAGAGAGCCACATACAATGAAATAACAGGATTAGAAATAGGGTGTAGAAATCAAATCGAAAAATTGCACTAAATCAAAAAATCAAATTAAACTGATTAAAAAATTCGATTAGGTTTGATTTGATTTGATTTGGTATTGAGTAAAAAAACTATCCAAATCGACATATAAATATAGATTTTTCATATATACTTTTAAGACTCGAAGGATTATATTATTGGTAAACAAAACATATTCCAATATAAAATTGGTAAACAAAACCTAACTAGACATGAATTAAATAAACTACCAAATATCAAATCCTAGACAACTTAGAAATACTAATTAATCTTGGTTTAATTTCCAACCGCCTCCCTTAAACCAAGATATTCAAACTTGAGCATGTCATGAGTAACATCAAGCCTTGTAGAAGTCAAGTACCTTTGACTTTCCGCCAATTTCCTAAAATATGTAGCATCAACAAAATCACGAGTATCATCTTTAGTTAACTTCAATTTCTCTTCAACATTGCTCATATATGATTTGTTTTTACTCATGGTAAATCCCTTCAAAATATCATCAGTATAGTTTTCCTTTACTTTGTAATTATCTACTTCTCCAGTTGCCTTGTAGTTGGACTTGTACATCCATTCAACTCCAATTAAACATATTATAGGTTGTAGAGTAATGTCATCGATAAACATATCGTCTTGCTTGAAATATGCAATCTCGAAAAATGGCACGAAATTGATTGCATCTTCAATATCTATTGTTATGTCTTGTTGTGGTTCTGGATCCCAAGCTATTTTTGCCTCAAACTTGGTTGGATCATTAGAAACTTTCTCTTGATGAACCATCTTGCTTCTTTCATTACTCGGTTCATCTTCAATACCATCAAATAATTTTTCTTGTGAAATACCAACCCCTTTCGGGCTGGCATCACTTGCAACTAAATCGTCCTTTTTCACAATCGCAGAAATTTTTGGTAGATCATCTTAAATACGATTTGACTTCTTTTCGCATTCAATGGAATCTCTATCATAACAAAAATTAAAAGTACCTTCTCTTATTTTCTCCTTTATTTCTGAATTTTGGCCTTCTTGATTTATTTTCGTCATCTTTGATGTGTCTTCTTTTTCTTTTGGTTGATCATCATTTTCTTGTGAAGCATCCTCCATTGTCTCATCTTTCTGTTGATTCAATGATCTCTCATATGTCACCAATTCGCCTTCTAAATCATCAAGTCTGAGAGTGCTAAGATCTTTGGTAGCCGCAAGAGTAACTTTCTTATTATTAAACTTTAAACTGAGAGACTGCAATTATTTCTATACAATTTTAACTTCTTACAATACTTCTCCATTGGTCCTTAGACCATTGACTATTTCTTCAATTCTTGTAAAATATTCTTTTACAGACTCTGTTGGTCTCATATAAGCGAACTCAAATTGACTTCTAAACTCTTGCAGTTTCTCATTCTTTATGTCAGCAACTCTTCGATGTGACTTCACCAAGATTGCCCAAGCCTCCTTTGATGACTTTGCAAGCAAATATTTTATAGATACATACAATTCGACCTTGATTGCGAGATAGTATCATGCCTTATAATCTAAATGTCTCTTCTTCTCCAATTGCATAGTTGCATCACCCGTCAATGTTGTGCCTTCTGGAGGTTCCTCAAATCCTTCATCAATTGTGTACCATAATCCAATAGCCTTGAAAAAATTCTGCATCTGTTGATACCAAATTTTAAAATTACTTTTGCCTTCAAACACACAAACGGGACAATTAGGTAATAGAGTGTCCATTTTTTTTTTTTGGATCTCCTACCGGCTGTGACAGAATCTCACTCAGGCTCTGCTACCAATTTGAAGGATTGAAATACCCCAAGAATAATTTAGGCACAAGCAAAAACTTCAACAAAGACTATATAGAAGAAAGAGATAAAGTGGTAGGAGGCTTTTTTACAACTCATAAACTCTTGAATCTCTCTACATCATAGCTATCTCTCCACAATAGAAAATATGTAGTAGCACCCCTATTTATAATAACTAAAAAAACATATTCCAATATAAAAATCGGTAAACAAAACCTAACTAGACATGAATTAAATAAACTACCAAATAACAAATCCTAGACAACTTAGGAATACTAATTAATCTTGGTTTAATTTCCAACAAGACTTTTTATAGAAATTTCTTTAAAAAATATCTAGAAATATTTACGATTCTAAATGTGGGATATAATATTTAATTAAATATGAAGTGCTCCCATTTTGTTAACCTTAAATAATGGGTTGCATGATCACTTTCTTATCAAGTGTTACTGGAATGCGTAAATTTATTTGTTCTTTCATATTCATATGTCAAGATCAATTAAATTCTTATATTTTTTTCAAATTTGAAGTGATATATCGATAATTTAAAATTAAGTAAAATATATCATCATTTAGGTATCATATTGATTTTCATGTTTAATTATTAAATTCGGTTAACCTTGAAAGTGTGCATCAATGAAAAATTATTGTCAAACGATTAAAATAACTATCATGTGTTACTAACAGCTTGTTTGGATGGTTGTTACATATTATATTGTATCATATTGTTACTTTAAATATAATTTTTTTTATTGTTATTTAAACTTTATTGTATCGTATCGTTAAATTTGTCGTCACGTAACGATGAAAAGTGTCACTTTATGTAATGACGTTTGATGTGGAGTCGTCGTTTACCTAATTTTTGCTCTCATTTTGCGCCTCTTTATTATTAAACATATTTTATCCTTTACCGTACTTTTTTATATAATAATTCTACTTCGTATCCTATATTTTCTGAGTAAGGTTGCAAGTTTATTCTTCATATTTTTTATGCGTGACATCACGAAACGACGGCAAACGCTACAATCTATCCAAACATTGTATTCATCAAATAATACAATACGATATAATATTGTACAACATAATACGACACATTATAAAACGACATGTAACAACCATCCAAACAAGTCGTAAGAAAATTCTTTCATAAGACCACTGTAATAAATCATATGTTATCAATTTTTTTTAATTTATTAAAAATATTTACTTATCAAATATTTAACAAAGTTATATTGAAATAATATTCATGTACGAAAATCTGAAAAAACCCGACAAAATCGAATAAATTCAAACCGATATAGTTAGTTTGGTTTAGTTTTGATAAAAATCGATTCAATTCGGTTCATGTACACCCCTTGCTTAGATAAACCGGGACTTGTTCATGCTTGAGCTGTTCCAATAAAGTTGAAGCTATATGATTGAGCCACATGGAATAAACTCTTAATTAATGTTTAGGTGAAACATTTAGGACATTTTGTGGGTTCTCATCATTTAAATGAGATGACACTGACATAGTTTAGCTGTCAACAGAACAATTTTGACTTAAAGGGTGCAAAAATAGACTAATTAATAATACATAATTAAATATAATAATAATAATAATAATGTGTTTTGCATATTAAAGTAACATAATTGGCTATGACTTTTTTAAAGAACCGGCAACTATCTTACATTACAAAAACACATACGTCAAATGTATTCTATGCTGAATATTGCAACTGACTACACATCGATAATGCGCCTTATGTCTGCATAAATATCTATTCGTGATGATGTGTTTGATATTTTATATGAAGGTGTTATTATTTGGAGAATCACATAGTAGCTTTTTCATTGTCTATGATCTAACAAATTCTTTTCAAATATTTTGAATTATTAGTTATGCTGATTTATAATATTTTTTAAATCATCGCGCACCTTCTCCAGGGCGGCATATGGGTCTATAATTTTAACAAATTCTTTTTAAATATTTTGAATTATTAACTATGCTGATTTATAATATTTTTTAAATCACCGTGCCCCGTCTCCAGGACGGCAGATGGGTCTAGAGAACCGAGCTGTCTCTCACGATTTCAATCCGGTTAGAAAAACTTCTCCTGAGCAATTCACATATCACTTGAGCAGTGGTATGAAACCTTAAGAAAATGCGATCTATTAGTTGAAAAAAAGAGGATCCGTTGAAGAGTTTATTTTGTTTCGGTAGGGAATAGTCCAATCTTTTCCAGCACCGGTGCAATATGAAAGAGTCCTTTAGAATTCCTTAAATACGAATGAAACTAAAAAGGTTCTGCCGAGACTTGAGTAGAAGAAGGGGTACTTAAACAGAGGGTGAATAATCTCACATAAGTGAAGATCGGAATTGAGTTGCTTAAGATTCCATGTTACATGCATGACATTCGTATTATATATAAATTCTAAAGTTCAAATTCGGATGATACTTTTGGAATGTATTAAATGAAAACAAAACAGTGAAGAATATTAAATTAAAACAGCAGTTATTTGATAGCAAATGATAATTAGTCAACTATATATTACAATCAGTAATACAAAGAGAGTCTTCCAGAAAACCTTAATAGTTGACGCGAATATAAGAGCCAAACATAAGAACAGTGCTCATCATGTATAATCCTAATTCCTTTATAATTTATGCTCAAATTTGTTCATCTGATCTTTTCTACCAATTTAGTTTCTCACAACTCGCGTAATGTAAGACAGATGAATTACTTTACTTATATATTTACTACATGATGTACGGGTCCAATTGTTTTTTTTTTTTTTCTTTTTTTTAATATATTTTAGTCTATTGTTAATTAAACACTTTCTACGTCTTTTGGGAAAAAAGAAAGAGAATAGGCTTTTGTGTAATAATGTATAGAACCAAACTTACCTATATTGTTATTTATCTTTTGCATTATGTGCATTTTAATTTTTTTTGAAATCGTATTACTATACCAATCACTTTCTAATACTTGTTGAAGTTTGATATTTTATTATATAATGATTAGATAATAATTCGAGCACAATTTAAATTATTTCTACATAGGGTGTACAATTTTTTATTTAAATTTTTTTTTGCACTACCAAACTTAAATCTGAACTCTCTCTCAATTTCCCCTATCCCCCAGGACAATTTTATGATGCCTTGAGGCAAGCCTCAGGCCACATCTTAGAAACGCCTTTGAAAACGACGAATCCTATTCACATCGAAACTAAGAAATGTTGCATCATATATGTTCTAGTTACAAGGTCAAATGTTTAAGCAATATACGCTGCATCTGAATTGAAAGTCAGGTTCTACATCAAAAATAAAAAAGATGCTTTATCATTAAAATTCTTATAAAAATTTTTTTTGCACTACCAAACTTAAAATTAATTACTATAAAATAATGATTAAAAAGTCAGTTAAAAAATAAATATTTTTCTCATTCTTTAAATTGAATGATATATAATTTTATTCTTTTAGTATTTTCAGTTGTGTTAATGTATTACTTTTTCTTTTTATACTAATCAAAATTTAAATAATAAAACATATTAATTTTATTCCCAAATAGTTGATGAAAAAGTATTTTTTTGGTTCTTTGAAATAATTATCGTGATTTTTAATTATTAAGAATTTTTAACAAGAAAATTGGTATTTTGTTCTAGTTTAATGACATAATATTAAAAATAAATTAATCTCTCGATCACTCTAAATACTAATCAAATTGACCTTAAATTAAAATATTGTAGTTTTTTCTAGTTTTATTTGATATGAATGAGATACTATTTAGGGTATAATACAATTTTCATCACAGTAGTTATTTGTTGAGATTTTTAAAAAATAATTAATTATATATTTATGTAATTTGAAACTTATATAATGTTGAATTCTTATTGAATAAAGGAAGTACCCAACTAACTTCGACCATAGAGGGAGAAGTATAATCATGTATGACGATACTTCTCATACTTCCTAATATATAATGATATTTAAAAGTAACAAATTTCACAAATTAATTGTCTTAGTTTTTACTTCAAATATTCTCAAATCATACTTTAGAGAGGATAATCATTATACGGTTTGAATAAATTTTAATATTCCATAATAAAAAGTGGGACTTGAAACTATATTTTATTTTTAAATATTTTTGCATAACTTTATAAAGTATTCCAATTGAAATTGCAATATAATGAGAACTTTGTATAAAATGATATCAATTGATAATAATATAAGAACATTTGAATGTAAATCTACATAAATTATCACTAAATATTTTTTAATAAAATTTTCTTTACCTAAAATAGTTAATTAATAAATAAATGAAATAATATTTCTTAAGGAGATAATAAAATTGTCATATATAAATATATGTTACCATAATTTTTTTAACCAGGTGAACATTTGAATTATACAATTACCAAAAAGATGATTTTTCTAGTTAAAAGTACTTATTGAAAAAATAATAATAACAATCAAGTAATGCATTTAATGAAGAGAGTGAAAGTTGAATAGAAAGTGAGGTTCACCTGAAGAATTTAATAGCGTATGGCCACGTTAATTTTGGTTTTTCCTGTTATTAAGAACTGACAACCAAACTTTTGAGCCTAGTATACAAACAAACAATAAATTAATATAATTGAAATGACCGTTATACCCCTGACGGACCTTTTCTTTTCTCTTCTATATACTCTCCATTTTGTCGGTCTCTATGGACAAAAATAAAGGACAATTGTAGTCTGGGAAAACGTTAACCTTTTGATGGTTACAACTTAAAAAGAGGAAAGGAAATGCCAAATTGAGAAGAAAGAGAAAAGAATAAACAAAACCGGAGCAGCTCTGTCAATTTTGATTGCTGCTCTCGCTAGAATTCTGGATGAGATCAAACACCTCTAGTAAGAGGTACTGAAAACCAAAATATATTATTACTATCTAAACATATCAGTTTAAGTAATACAAAACTTATCAACCTCTAAGAGCAACTACGGCCTTCATCGTTTTCCTTTCTTGAACTTGTAACAGCATAAAGTTCGGTAATATACAGGAAGGAGAATAACTACGGCCACGACTGCACCTGCTCGAAAAATGACGACAAGTATACTTTTACAACATTATAATGAAATAATGTGCTGTATTTCTGGTTGAATTCCTGTAACAGATGGGGTAGTTACATCGATACCCTTACATATTTATAATTGAAAATGAAATGTTTAAATAGAGCAATATAAATAATCACAAGAACTTATATAGTCGATGCTGACTTGCATAAAATTGAAATATAATTGTTTATTTAAAATGAAAGACTTCTCAAGAAAGAATGAATATGGAGATACTAGGTGGAGGTTTGCCAAACGGTCCTCGTGATTGGAGAGAGTACCCAGGGATGAAAAAAAAGACTACTACATTATTTTACCCAACCAAACACACCAAAGTCTGCTTATTATCCGCCACATGCAACTACTTATTTTAGCACTTGATGCTTATTAACAAACTTTTAATAAGCTAACCCAAACGGACTCTCAGCCCATTCTATCTCTCTTGACAACTATTACACGAGAAGCAATCTCAACCTGTAAAACAGGACTCAATCATAGCAACATAATACTAAAATAGCCAAGAGGTTGATAAACTTAGTGAGTGTACATTGCAAAGTGCAAACCACAATCATGTCTCATATAAACTACAAATACAGCACTATATAATCAAGCCTGCCATATCTTGTAGCACTCTAATCGTCATCCTCAAGAACATTCCGACGCCTCTGGATCTGAGAAGGGGACAGAACAAAAACGCAAGAAGATTCAGGTTCTGCTTTATGAATGGAAAAGGATCAAAAATCAGAGCACAAGAGCGACTTACTGTTACTTTCGTTTGCTTAGTAGTTTGGGTGTTAATTTGTTCAAGTAATTGTATAAGTTTCTCTTCAGAAACCTACAAAAAGTAAAATCAGTCCAAGCAAAGCAGTAAGGGCAACCATACAATAACCAGATAAAAGGAAAAGAACAAAGAAAAGGAGTAGGTGGAATACACAAACAGCCCATCAGCTTGTTAAAGAATTTCCTTCTAGACTTCAATAGAGGAACACCTTATGTTGTCAGATATGTGACTATTAAACCCTTCAAGATCAGCAAGTCAAATAAACAAAACATTTGTAGTATAAACGCGGGTGACATGGCTATAAACCAATAAAAAAGAGACATGTGTCTGTTAAAAAAAAGTTAAGAAAAGACGCAGAAAATACACGTAATTAAGCTGCTTCTTTTTCACCCTTGGGAAAATGAAGCGAAGGTATTCTAATGTCAAGTGTGTTCGCGAGGGAGTGAATTTGTTCTCTGTGAAGAATGGGTTAGATGGGGCACATCAGTTTTATGATTCCAGATCCTCTGTACTCATACCCGTCAACACATAGCTCTTACTTCACTAAGGATTCTTAAAATTTAAAAAGGTTACCAGCTACAGTAACTATGTTTATTATGCTAGGAAAGATTTCAAGTGGTTTTACCTTACGCAGGTGGTGGAGGATGTGAGGTAATTCCGTAAGATATGGTGTTTTAGTAGATGAAAGTTTAGAATAAAGATGATAGTGAGTAAAATTCAACCCATGTTGCTCTCCTCTGATCTGGAATTCTACACTATGGGGTTTAAATCTTGTATGGGTTTGAATAAGGAAGAGGAGATTTTTGAGGTTTGAATCTGGTATGGGTTTGCAGGAAGAAAAATAAGAAGACAATGAGCTAAAACTGGCTGAAAACACATGTAGTAACCGGAAATTCAACTTTTCCAGTTAAAAAATTCATATTTTCAAGCAAACCGCACTCAAAACGAGTGAGAAATACACGAGCTGCCATATTCAGCCAAAATGTGTCTATTAGGCACATTTTACACACATGTCTAGTGGCCATGAGCCTGAGTTGAGGTGTCTAAACGAAAGTTTTTGACAAGTTTGAGGGGCTATCTATGTATTTTGCCAAAGAAGTAAAGAAAAACAAAACTTACCTTTTCTGTGATCTGCCCATACTGAGCAGCTCTGAGTATAACATCTTCCACTCCTCTGGCCTTGTCAGGCTTCACAAGAGCAATTCGAGCAACTGCTCATACAAAAATGAAATCCAGGCCACAGGTTATATGATATATAAGAGTAAGAAGAACATAGGGAACCAGTAACACGTAATAAAATCAATGGAATTACGTAAATTGTCAAAGAACAACAAAATAGACATGAAACATTAACAGGACTTGAAAAGGTAGACCTGCTTCATCGTGTTGTTAAAGTAAGTACTTGAAAATGAAAGAGCAAAGACCCACCAACTTTTCTAGCATAATACCTTGCCAATTAGAGCAACTAATCAACTCTATAGAATACCTACTTAACAGAATAAGGGCCAATAACTAATTTCTTTGGCCAAGAAATATTACACTAGATCATTACATAAGAAAGGATGTAAGCATATCCATTAGTTTTCTCTTAGAAGGGGCACTTCGAGGTAACAAATATGCATCACTGATGATGAAGGAACTCTTTATATGTGGAGGATGACTGACACTTTTTTACAAGGTAAAATTTTATTAGCAAAGTACCATGATGGTACATAAATAGTACATGACTAATCAACCTCAATCAAACTAAGCTACATGTTCCCTCCCAGCAGATGCAAGAAATCTAGATATTGATCCATACTCTCTACTTTTTTTTGATAACCATGGTGACAAGGCCAGTTTGCACGCACCTCAACTAAATCTAACGGGTACCTGCTACCTCCTACCAGCACAAGTACCAATTAGCTCTATCTGACCACTTGGCCACATACTTAAGTGCATTGATCCATACTCTGATTATATTGCCATAAGCGAAATTCTATTACTTGTTAAGTCCCGACATAGCTTAGATTATAGTTTCAACTTTCAACTTGACAAAGTGAACTCGCAAACCCCAATGTACTTGCTTGCAGAGAAATAGAGCACGGAGAACTGATATTAGACTTAATCAAATATTCATCCAGTCCCAAATTGAATTCCACTTTCACTTAGGTCACATAGTTATCAAAAGCCATCGCTTGTGTCACTTAAAGCGATTAAGCGATGGAAAGCGAGGAGTTATCACTTCATGGGTGAAGCCGCGAGGCATGCGCCTCAAACTAGTGATCCAATCAAAAACGGGTCAGTTATTTTAATCTCAACTTTGAAGTAGTTGGATCAATATCGACATTACTGAATATTGGATGCTGAAATTAATTAATTCTCACGTCTCGATGATCTTTTTGCTTTTTTGCATTAAAAACACTGCTTAGGTCAGCCCATAATAATACCTTACGTGAAAATGAAAAGTTTACTATATGGCATATAGCCATATACCACAAAAAAATAACACCAGACTGATTTTTACTCATCATAATAAGCTTTTTCTCTGAGCATTCTTCAAAACCAAAATTAAACATACACTTTTCCCTCAGGAAACACCACAACATACATTCTTTATTACTAATCCGTAAAGTCGAAAGCTGCTAATTGTATAGGAAATTGAAAAGGAAAATTGGGGTAAAAATAGCACGGGCTAGCCAGTTTTCGGACTGGTCATTCAAAAATAGCCTGCATTTGCCAAGTCATTAAAAAATAGCAACTATTTTGCTGCAACAGATACCGGTCCAGCATAATATATTGGAGTCCCGGTGCACATGTGTATGAACTTCCAGCATAATAGGAACCCCAACACGCGGAAAATTCCAGCATAATATACTGGAGATTCGAGCACCTGTGTATGAACTTCCAGCATATTATGCTGGACCGGTAAACTTTGCTGGAACTCCAGTATTCCGGTATATTATGTTGTAATTCCAGTATATTATACTGGAATTCAGTATATTATGCTAGAGTATTTTCCGGATTTTGAACAGTGTTTCGTTCATATTTATCTTTACATGAAAGTGGCTAAATTTCGATTACTTTTGAAACTGTGGCTATTTTTGAATGACCACCTGTAAATCTGGCTATTTTTGAATTTCTCCCAAAATTGAGACAATTTGGGTTTTGTGCAAAATCTGAACTCTCTCTCAATTTCCCCTATCCCCAGGACAATTTTATGATGCCTTGAGGCAAGCCTCAGGCCGCACCTTAGAAAACGACGAATCCTATTCACATTGAAACTAAGAAACAATATATGGCGTTCTGTTGCATCATATAAGTTCTAGTTACAAGGTCAAAATGTTTAAGCAATATACGCTGCATCTGAATTGAAAGTCAGGTTCTACATCAAAAATAAAAAAGATGCTTTATCATTAAAATCCTTATAAGAAAAATTAAATTATGGTGGATGTCTACTCTTCTCCATCATGATATTCCTCTTAAATGCTTAATGACATATTTATGTAGTGACCATTCCACTCACTATTTTACAATAGTGATTCTTCACTTTTTATGCCTATATAAAGAGGCCTTGTAATAGATAGGAAAAATAACACAATCGAAGAAGAAATAAAAATCTCTCCTCTCTATATCTCTTAACTTGTTTTTCCTTGTTACACGTTATCAGCACGAGACTCTACTGTCTCAAGAAGCCCCTAAGATATAATTTTTCTCCTCTTTTAATTATGACTGATATTATAAAAAGAAAGTTCGTTGCCCTTCAACTTCCGGGCAAGAACTATATGACATGGGTGTTGGATGCTGAAATCCGTTTATAGATGCAATGGGTTTTGGAGACACCATTAAAGATAAAAATAAAGCATCTACCCAAGACTGTGCTAAGGTCTTGATTGTCTTGCGCCATAACCTTGATGAAGGGTTGAAAATAGAATATCTCACAGTTAAAGATTCACTTGTTTTGTGGAACAGCTTAAAGGAAAGATATGACAACTTAAAGTTGGTCACTCTTCTACAAGCACGATATGATTGGGCTCATATGAGGCTCCAAGACTTTATGTCTGTTTTTGAATATAATTGTGCAATGTTCAGCATTACTTCTAAATTGAAACTCTGTGGAGATAGTATCACTGACTATGATATGCTTGAAAAAACGTTCACAACGTTTTTTTTTTATGAAGTAAGTGGTATATTAATGACAAAAGCATCCAGAGAATGCAAATTACAAAATAGGACAAGTATCAGCTCATAATGTAGACAAAAACAATCAGAGGATGGAGCTGATAAATTCCAAAAAGAGGTCAGGATTATATACAGGGGTATGGTTAACCCAACTAAAAAGAAAAATTAAACATCTAACCTTAAGTTGACATCTGGCAGTTGAAATACCATCAAAGCATCTTTGATTCCTCTCAGTCCATAAGCACCACAAAATAGAAGCAGGAACCATAGACCAGATTTTCTTGATGGATTTGTCAACTTCCCAGTAGCTCCAACACACAAAGGCTTCCCTGACACTGCATGGCATAGTCCAATGCAGTCCAAAAAGTGAGAGGAACATAGACCATATGTCACTTGCAACTGAACAATGTAGAAACAGGTGATTGATCGATTCATAGTCGCAGAGACACATGTGACATTTGTTGGCTAATTGGAAATTCCTTCTGGTGAGGTTGTCTTGGGTTAGGCAAGCGCCGTGTAGAGCAGCCCAGCCGAAAGCACTGATCTTTGGACGGAGCTTCGTCTTTCTTTGACTGAAAAAGAGCCTCCCCTGCTGTGACCCCATTTAAGTTTGTCCATAATTTGAACGTTGACTGAAGCACTTTGGAGACAACCAAGAAGAGCCAGCAAGTCCTCAATCTCCCAGTCGTTCAGGTTTCTTCTTAACTGAGGGCACCATGAGTTCACCACCCAATTCTGAGCAACTGTAGAATCTGGGTTAGACGCAAGTGAGAACATTCTTGGATAAGCATTTTTCAGTGTGATAGTTCCTATCCATAAGTCCTTCCAGAATAGGATATGTTCACCATTGCCCAACTGGAGTGATGTATTAAGAGAGAGAGAATCCCACAATGACCTGATGCCCTTCCATAGTCCACAACCATGAGGAGTATTAGCAACACTAGAGCACCAGTGGCTGTCACGACCATACTTGGCTTGGACTACCTCCTTCCAGAAAGCCATTCCCTCTTTACTATACCTCCAATGCCATTTAATAAGCATACTCTCGTTGTGTAAAGCCAGATCCTTGACCCCAGTCCCCCAAGTGACTTAGGGAGTATTACCTTAGCCCACTTCACAAGGTGAAATTTAAGTTCTTTACTGTTGCCCTCCCATAGGAATGAACATCTGAGTTTGTCGAGCTGTTTCCGAACACTTGCTGGAAGTTTGAAGAGGGACATAAAGTAAGTAGGTATGCTGTCCAAAGCACTGTTAATAAGGGTAATTCTGCCACCTAGAGAGAGATATTGTTGTTGCCAGGAAGCTAATCTCTTCTCAAATTTTTCAATGATTCCATTCCAAATAACAGTAGATTTGTGTCTAGCACCCAGAGGAAGGCCTAGGTAAGTGGTCAGGAATGACCCTATGTTACAACACATAATTTCAGCCAAATCCTCTAAGCCAGGAACTACATTAACAGGATATATGATGCTTTTAGACATGTTAACATGTAGCCCTGACAGTGCTTCGAAAATCAACAAAGTGAGACTAAGATAATGAACTTGAGTCTTCTCAGCACCACAAAAAATCAGAGTATCGTCAGCAAACAACAAGTGTGAAACTGAGACAGAATGACCAGATCTATTGCGACCCCAAAGCCCTCTAACCAGTGCAGTTGTTTGGCCTTGTTCAGCATGTAACTGAGTCCCTCCATAGCTAGAATAAAGAGGAAGGGGGATAAGGGGTCCCCCTGTCTTATTCCTCTCCTGGGAGAGAAGAAACCAACCGGGCTTCTATTAACCAGAACAGAATATTTGACTGTGGAGAAGCAAAATTTAATCCATTTGATCCATTTAGCACCAAATCCCATCTGCCTTAGAATTGAGATGAGGTATTCCCAGTTGATTTTGTCAAAAGCCTTCTCTATATCAAGCTTGAATAACAACCCAGGTTCACCACTTTTCAGCCTCCAATCCAAGGCTTCATTAGCAATAAGAGCCACGTCTGTTATTTGTCTGCCTTTGATGAAAGCATTCTGATAGCTGGAGACCAGCTTCCCGATAACCTTTTTCAGTCTTTCAGTAAGTACCTTGGCCACTATCTTGTACATACTACCAGTGAGACTGATAGGCCTGAAGTCCTTAAGCTCGAGAGCTCGTTTCTTTTTGGGGATGAGGGCAATGAAAGAAGCATTAAAGGATTTTACCATATGACAATTACTGTGAAAATGGTTGTTTGATAGTCTCCCAGCAATTTTGATAAAATGCCATTGTAAAACCATCTGGGCCGGGACTTTTATCAGGGGCAGAGGAGTTGATGGCATTCAAAACTTCTTCCTCATCAAAAGCAGCTTCCAATGCCTCCATCTCCTCATTGTTTAGACAGCCCAAGCCTTCAAAAGTGGCGTTTGGTCTCCAATCTTCATTCTCGGAGTAAAGGTCCTGATAGAACTCCAAAATCACAGTTTTAATGTGCTCTTTGTCTTCAATAATATCTTCTCCCACCTGGATTCTGTCAATACAATTATATCTCCTGTTGGAATTGGCTATCTTTTGGAAGTATTTAGTGTTTCTGTCGCCCTCTTTTAACCATAGGCATCTTGACTTTTGTCTCCAAGATGTCTCTTCAGATCGGGCAAGCTGCTGCAATTCCAGCTTTAACTGCAAAATTTATTTGATTCAGCTTGGGTCTTCAATCTTCCTTTTGTAGCACGCTCCATTAGTAATAGCTCTTCAAGTGCTTTGTTAGTTCTAGTACTAACTCTACCAAATACTTCCTTGTTCCAGATTACTAGATCTTTCTTGAGTAGCTTCAGCTTCTGAGCAAGAATAAAGTCGGGTGATCCGTTCACCAGATAACCTTGCCACCATTGTTTGATCGTAGCACCAAACCCTTCCTGCTGCAGCCACATGTTCTCAAATTTGAAGTAAAAAGGTTCATTAGTCCAGTCCCCCCACATCAATGCAATAGGTCTGTGGTCTGAAACCACTTTGGGAAGAGCTTGTTGTTGAATAGAGCCAAAAAATATCATTTCATTCTGAAGAGATCAAAAACCTGTCGATTCTTGAGGTTTGCAGGGAATTTTCGTCTCTAGCCCATGTATAATAAGCCCCTTGCAGGGGAAGGTCTACCAAGCCCATGTCTTGAATAAATTCAGAGAACATTCTCATAGCCTCCTTTGATCTTCGAGTGCAGTTAAATTTTTCATTCTCAAAACGACATACATTGAAATCCCCCCCAATCACCCAACTATCATTCCACAAACCTCTCACAGTAGCCAATTCATTCCAAAATTCAATCCTTTCCCAATTAGAGTGAGGACCGTAAACACCAGTAAAGCAAAATCTGAAATCAACATGAACCCCCTTTAGAATAGAAGAGATAGAGAATTGACCTTGCTGAGACTCGATGCAATTCCAATGTCTTTTATCCCATAAGATGATAACACCTCCTTTGTTGCCTATCGCTTTCAATTCAGACCAGCCTACCCATCTTGACCCCCAAATCTGTCTAACAATATCCACTGAACAATTGTTTGTCTTGGTTTCTTGTAAGCAAAGAATGTCTGGTTTCCACCTCTTAACTAGTGACTTTATTGTGTCTCTTTTGCTCATGTCATTGAGCCCCCTAATGTTCCAGCTAATGATTTTAGCCTTCATTTGGAAAAGGCTTTGTGATACCTGCCCCTAACCGAACCTTCACCCTTTTCATATGTAATTGAACACTCCAGTTTTTTTGCTTCTTTTTCCCCTTTGTTCTTTGATTTCTTCTCTACATTCCCCTTCTGCCCTTGCGTGAGCTTCTGAAGTTGTCTCTTTTGCTCCATTCGAAGGATCATATCGAAGATTTCATGCTCAAAACCAGAAGAATTGATTCCAAAAGCCTTGCATGCTTTAGTCATCGCTACCTTGGTCCAGTAGGAGGTTTCGATAATCATTGGAGTGCTGATAGATGATTGCCCTAACCCTTCATGCCATGGTAAAGACAAAGTTTCGCTGCCAGAAGAAGAAGAGATATCAGAATCTTGGAATTTAACCATGGAGAAGTTGGGAAAAATCGATGGTAGAGAGAGGAGTGAAAGGTTTTGACTTGGATCAGCTTCATCATCAGCGTATTCTTCTCAGCCATCAGAGTCACCATACCCAGAACTAGAGATAGAAGCAGAGACCATCTGATTTGAGGGGTTAATGTTACGCCCCCTTTGCAGAATCTTAGGTGGACTGCCAGAATTAAAAAGAGATTGGGCCGGCCCAAAAGCTTTAGCTCTCCATTTCATTATTCCTTTCCCTTTTGAAATAACCTTGGGCCTCTTTCCTTGCTTATTGTTATTGTAGTATTTGTGGTCCATCACCAGAGGAGTAATAAAATTGTTGACCTTTGGGTGGGCCAGCTTTTTTGCTGGACCGAGCCTAGGTTTTGATTCACATTTTAAAGAAGCAGGCGTGAGTCTCGATGCAGTCATCTCCTTGGACCAAAGGTCTTTGGACCTTTGGTTAAAAGAAGGTGATTGAGAGCTAGTTCCGACAGCGGCGATATTGCAGAGGCCATCTGGAATAATGGAGATAGCAAAGACCAAATCTTCCACAACCAGGTCAATTTTACTTGGAGGATCTTGGCCAGAGTCCTTGATACAGACACGGGCCCATAGGAGGTTGTTTCTGTTCTTTGTGTCTACGTCCACATCTATGTAACCACCACAACAAATGCCGATGAACTTCATAGTTTTTTCCGACCACCCATGCAACGGAATCCCGAAGGCCCTTACCCATTTTTGACCCAGAATATTCTCAGAGATTTTTGTAACCATGGACGAAAACCACCGGTCGAGGGAGAGTCTTCTCCCGTTCCAGAACCAATCGCCGTTACACTTTCAGCCTCCTGCCTCGAGGGAAGTTCGAATAGGAAAAGATTGTGATTTAGAGGCTTAACTCGCATACCAACCATCACTTTCCATCAATTAGTGAACCATATCTGAAGCACTTCAGGTTGAGGATCAGAACAAAAGGAGTCACTGAAAGCTCCGACTAAGCAGCGGGATAAAATCTGTCTGTTCCCATCTTCTGGTTTGGTCTGAGCTTTAAAAACTGGTTATTTTTGCACGCTTGCTGCTTCAAAATAAGATAGGTCCCGCGAGGTGAATCTCTGATGAAAAGAGTTGGGGCTCCCCAGAAATCTTAAGAGCTTGTCTGCCACGTTACTCCAGCCCAGGTTGTAATCCTTCTCCCGGATTATGATCGCCGATTTCCTTTCGCCAACCCATTTTTCAACTCGAATGAAGCGGCCATATATGTTGTAATTTTGATATACTCTGTGAACAAGATTCTGTTGTTTTCTTCCCCATTTCCCGTAAAGATCACCTGAACCCTTGGAAGCTTGCTTGATGCTGTCACATACCCATCTCATATTGTCCTCATCAATTTTAATTTTGCTGATAAAACGGGCACTCCTTTCTGAGAAAATGAATCACTTAAGATGACCATCACTAATGTCAGAAAGTTCAAAAGATTATCTCCCGCATTAAAAAGTAGTTTTCCCCCTATTTTAAAACATTGACAAGCCGGAGGGAGGCCTTGCCGGAGGGGAGAAAGTTGTTTAGAGGTAGGTGCACATTTACCAAGTCAGAGGAAAAGTTCTTGGCTGTTTCTCATTTATTCAAAACTACAAAAAAAAACATTCACAACATTTCATGCCTCCAATATGGTCTTGCAATAGCAATACCGAGAGAAAGATTTCAAGAAGTACTCTGAGTTGATTTCTCTTTTCCCCGTGGTTAAAGATGATTGAGTAGTCTGATTAATGTTATTTTATTGTACATTCGTAGTAACTAGTGAATAAACATCATGTAATCACAGTTCTTTACATACAAAAAGATGTATATGAATAAATACAAAAAAAAAAGTATATGTTTAGAGAAAAAGGAAAGAAATAAATTTAAACCAATTATTCAATAATGACCTTTTAATACAATTTCAAGCAAACTCACATTATGAGTACAAATACCAAGTCAAACTCTCCAACCAGTATAAATACTCAAAGGTATAGAAGTTATATGTTGGTTGAAATAACTAAGGGATATATATTAAGAATTAAATATATGTGCAGAAAAAAATAGCTAATTACGCGAATCAATGACGCAAGCTATAAATATGACGCAAGTCATTTTTATTCATTTGGTTTAAAAATTGACGTTTAAGAAAACAATTTGAAACAAAACAGTGTCAAATAATTTTACCAACAAGTATGTTTTACAAAAACCATTTGCCACAAATATTATAGGCTGACAAACCATTTGCTTGAACACAAATATTATAAGTACGAATAAATCTATTATAGAATACTAGAACTATATTTAATTAAAACGAACTAACACTATTCCATAACACAAACAGTATTAATAGATATTAATGACTACTACTCATGTAAAGAACTGTGATTACATGATGTTTATTCACTGCTTACTAAGAATATACAAAAAACAACATTAATCAAACTACTCAATCATCTTTAGCCACGGGCAGAAGAGAAATCAACTCAGGGTACTTCTTAAAACCTTTCTCTCGGTACTGCTACTGCAAGACCATATTGGAGGCATGAAACGTTGCGAACGTTTTTTCAAGCATATCATAGTCAGTGATACTATCTCCACAGAGTTTCAATATAGAAGTAATTCTGAACATCGCAAAATTATATTCAGAAACAAACATAAAGTCTTGGAGCCTCAGACGAGTCCAATCATATCGTACTTGTGGAAACTAACTTTAAATTGTCATATCTTTCCTTTAATCCATTCCACAAAACAAGTGGATCTTTGACTGTGAGATATTCTATTTTCAACCCTTTATCAAGGTGATGGCGCAAGAAAATCAAGATCTTAGCACAGTCTTGGGTAGATGCTTTATTTTTATCTTTAATGGCGTCTCCAAGACCCATTGCATCTAAATAGATTTCAGCATCCAACACCCATGTCATATAGTTCTTGCCCGAAATTTCAAGGGCAACGAACTTTTTTTTCATAATATCAATCATAATTAAAAAAGGAGAATTATACCTTAGGAGGTTCTTAAGACAGTAAAATCTTGTGTTTGATAACGTGTTATGAAATATAGCTCAAAGTAACAATAAAGAACAAGGAAAAACAAGTTAAGAGATATAGAGAGGAGAGATTCTTACTTCTTCTTCAATTGTGTTATTTTTCATATATATTACAAGGCCTTTATATAGACATGAAAAGTGAAGAAATAGTGAGTGGAATGGCCAGTATTGAGTGGAATGGTCACCACATAAATATGTCATTGAATATGTCATTAAGCATTTGAGAGGAAGATCATGGGGAGGTTATGGAGATAATGGAGAAAAGTATGTCATCCATCATTGAATATCTCTTAGCTTGTTTTTCCTTGTTCTATATTGTTACTTAGCGAAATGGCCTCGTGACACTTAAACTTGTATCAGTTTGCAGACCCGATATATGAACTCTTGGATTTTCCATTTGAACACCTCTACTTCAGAAAAAGGCTACTAATAAACATTTGTGATGGTGCGTGTTGCTCAATTGCTGCTGACGTAGATTTAATTTGATATTTTGTATAACCACATCTTCCATTCATTCACATTTTGTTAACACCTGTATGTAGAAGGTTCCACTTCTTTTATTTTCATTTTTTTTGTCAAATTATTTTTTTCTGCACATATCCTTTCCACTCCATCGGAACCCGTCGGAAAAAATCTTCAAGAATTGGGAATCAACCTAAATTTTTTTAGATTTTAGCAGTCAAATATACAGCGATTGTCTTTTTTCTCTCCCACCTAATACCTTTCAATTTCATTGTTTTATCATCTTCCCACCTATAAACTAAGATCTTTATGCAAAACCTTCAGGTTCGACTTCTAACACCAAAAATCATGAGAATCTGGAGGGAAGAATCCGAGGGTAGCCTGATAATTAAGGGACAGGGACACTGTCAATAGGGTATGGTATCGCCAAGACTCAGAGACAAAAATCACCACGTCTAAAAATCGGAGAGAAAGATCAAGAAGCAGCGAATAACTTTTACCATGATCGAAACCATGCCCAACTCCTTCTAACAAATCAGTAAATAATTTCAACAAATCAAAAAGCATCGAACATTGTTTGCTTTTCAACTTTTTTTTTCATTCATACTACAAAAATCAGATCCCGTTTCTTTCATCTTTCTTGATCCGATGGGTTTGTTTTTATGATGATGGATATAGACTTTTCTCTGATATGGGCTTTGAAGTGTGATTGATAGTTAAAAAATTGAAGAATAGTCAGATATGGTGGTTGAATATGGAGCTCCGGAGGGGGAGGGGGAGGGGGCGAACATGAGTGAAGAAAAGGTATTTTTCTTTTTCTTCTTATTATTAATTATTTATCTTTGTTGTATTCACGCGCTTTATACTCGCGATTAACACGCAATTGACCACATCAGCTATAATATTGCCAAATAAGCATAACTAACGGTCAAAGGTGTTTATTAGTAGCCATTTTTTCAAGTACAGGTGTTCCAATGGGAAATCCAAAAGTTTATATATCGGGTCTGCAAACTGATACAAGTTTAAGTGGCCACGAGGTCATTCCGCCTTGTTACTTTGAGTTATATTTCAACAAAAATAGTGTAATTACCTTCAAAGATTTTAAGATGCTTCTGAAGTATAGACTCCTACCATGTAACAAATTTAGGATTCCAAAGCGATGAAATTTAGTTTTGACAAACTAGATACTCTATCCAACATATTAAGAACCAGTGTACATTAATTTGAATATAAACACAAAATTAAACCAAAAAAAAAATGGAGAAATTAAGTCATAAGGGCTAAGTCATCAAATTTGGAGAAGAATTCGTAAAATGCACCTACCTCTAGCCCTTGCTTCAGAAGTCAGAATCTGAGTAAGCATCATTTGCCTTCACTCATCAGCCTCCCTACATCAATCGCTTCTATAGTTGATATCAAACATTGAAAGCAAGAGCTAATATAATACTAACAATGAACCACATATTGAAGAAACCGGCTACAAAAAAAATGAACCTTTTAGCTTCATCCTGGGCTTTCTGCTGGTCAGGGTTTTGCTGACTTCCCTATTTACCCAAATTTATAGTTAGTGAAGATATTGTAAAGTTCAAATCTTGACAAGGTATGACTCAAACCTAAATAACAGAAAGCATAGATACAGAGAGACTATTATTTACCATGCTCTGTTGAGTCATGAGCTCCTGCATTCTCCTTTGCCTGATAGCTTCTAATTCTGGGTCAGCCTACAAAAATTGCAACAAAAAGAGGGAGGAATCAATCTCTCATAACAAACAAGATCAGACGTTTTCAAGCTTCAAAATTAACCACGGATTCCAACAATAGTCCAACTAAAATAAGCTTCACTAGAATTGGTAAACTAATATTAAAGTCAATAAACAAATTCCTTAATGCATTATAGCCAAAACCGAAAAAGAAAAAATTCCAAAGAAAAATGCAATATTTTCCCCAATTTTATTCCCAAAATACACTAAGGCACTGTTTCCACCAAGATTCATACAACGGCAGCTCTAGCTGTCCCTTATTCCCTTTTTCCAGATAAAATTAGCACATTTCAGATGGCAAAAAAAGGTAAAAAGTCAAATAAATACTAAAAAATCATAACTTAATATAGAAGAAAAACAAGAATTTGACATAAACTCAGAAAGAGAAGTAACCATTTTTGGAACTGCGAGAGCCCTATGCAGAATAAACAGTCTTCGAGATTAAAACGCTAACATTTAATTCATCCAAAATTGTGTTTAGAGCATGAAGGGGTATGTGAGATTACCATGAATTTGAGCAAGTGCAGGAATATTGGAAAAGAAAAGAGGGGGACACAGCGTTTGAAAGACGCGGATTTTGAGTGACAACCGCTGTGTCACTTTTTATGAGCGTATCCGGTTCCTTTATACAAGTAGACCAACCCAGCTATAGCATCGAATCAAATAAAATAAATTTCACTTTTTTTTGAAATTATTTTTATTTTATTTTTAAATCAATGTTTGGCCATAATTTTTCAATTTTTATTTGGGATGAGTTTCGGAATTTGAAAAACTTCAAAAAGTTATTTTTTAAGATTTTCACTTAGATCACTCACAAAACTTTAAAAATAATCGAAAATTGTATTCATGTCCAAACACAACTCTAATTTCAAATACCATTTTCACTTGAAAAAAAATATCATTTTTTTTGAAATTTTACAATTCTTATGTCCTAACTCCCACTAAGTTTAATTGAGCGTGAGTCAAACTCGAGCCGAATCCATATATTATTCTTTCGCTCTTATTATATTTTAAAAAAATTTAATTTATAATAAACCGATTAATTAACGAAAAAGAATAAACTATTAATAGCTTAAATTGCTATTCGAAATCAATTGAGATTGAATGATATACTAACTTATTAGTTTACTTAAAACTCAAATTGATTAATGAAATATTTAACTTAAAATACATTTCCAAGAAGAAGAAAATTAAAGAATTAGCAATAAATTAAACCATTTGTACTTATACTCTTATCTAATAACGATGCCTTTGAATTGCGTATACTTATTTTATTTTTAAAGTTATCGATTCCATTTAATATGGATTATGTGCAATTATTTTGAAATGATTTGAGAGTGTTAAGACTTAAATATATTATCAATCTATAGAAGGCAAACTATATATGAACAAATTTAATGAGTATTCCTCACTGTATCAACATTTTGGGATGATAACTCATGTGTGATTTGGTTTGAAACCAGATGATCCTTAACAGGGTTGCATGAAAAACTAGGTCTTCAATTTGTTAAATACACAATTACCGTACCAAAAAATTTTGGTATTCGGTATGGTATTTTGTTTAAGTTTTAAAAAAAATTAGTATTAGGTATGGTGTTGGGTATTTTAAAATGAAATACCGAAATACCGATACCGTACCGAAATATATATTATATTATATAATACACATATTATTAGTTATAATATAAAAATAAAAAATCGATAATTTTATTTTCCTTTATTCTCCAAGTTCATCAATTAACTATAAGCAAGAAACAAGACATTTCTATTGATCAAATTTATTCTTTTATGTACAGTTTTCTCTCTGGGTTGATATTTGCTGGTTTTGGACAAAACTTTTGTCAACAGGCGTTTTTAGTTTTGTACTTTTGAGTACTTTAATTAAGAATATTACAGTTTATGACTCTATGCACTAGTTAATATTCAAATCGAATAAACTGAAGTTATCGAACCGAATAAATCGAAATCAAAAGGAGAAAAAGTAAACCATACCAAATTTAATTAAGTACGATATTAGTATAGTATTTTAAGAAATCAAATATCAAAAATACCTAACCGTAAAAGTTTACTCTAAAAAAATAGTCCCAATAAACGAAAATGGAAAGGCGCAAGCAATAATGTGAAGTAGAAATCAAAGGAATCCCATGTTCACGTGCCTACTTGAGCATTTTATAATAAAGGCACTAAGATTCACATACCATATGAACAGTAAAATACTAGTACAAGTATAACACAAAAGAAGTAAAACCAAGTAAACAAATTGACTCAGAAATGTAAGTCCACACTCTACATCCCAACTGCCCACTCACATCTCAGATCAAACAAAACATTCACATATATTATTAAAAGAAAAAATCACCCGCAAATTCAGACACCAGAAAACCTGTCTTCGTTCATAGATCTAAAAACAAATCCTACATTTAATGTAAACCTCTCTGGTTCGGTAGTCATAGTAGTAAAGCACAAAACTTTCTGCTTTTTTAAGCTTTTGCACACTCTTTAAGTGCATCAGCAGCCAAGAATATTTTGTAGGGAGCAAAAAGATGGGGTTCACAATGGGTCTAAACTTGCTTCTGTTAGTAGCAATGGTAGCTACCAACATTCTTTCTTTGTACCACCTCTCTTCCAATCTCCAATCCAAGCCCCCTGTTGCTCCTCCTGTTCCTGACCACCTTCTTCACCAACTTCAAACCATACGCGCCACCATTAACCACCTCACGCGCCTCCAGCCTCCTGCTCCTCCAGCTGCAGCTGCCAAGAAATCTACACTGACCATCCCTTCTGACCTCCTCCTTTACACCCATCTTTCACCTATAGCTTCTTCTTGTAAAGAACATCCTGATTTGCTTCATCAGTACATGAACTATACACCCTTTAGTCTTTGCCCCTCAGATTCTTCAGTAGCTGAGTCCCTTATCCTCAGAGGCTGCCACCCTCTTCCTAGGAGAAGATGTTTTTCAAGAACCCCTTCTAGTATTCCTACTTCACTTCCTAAAACCCCATTCTCTACCCTCCCCGAAAAGGCTTTGTTGTGGAACAGTTACACCTGCAAAAGCTTTTCTTGTCTGTCTCAGAAAAATCCCAACTTGGGATTTGATATGAAAGTTGAGGGATCAAGATTCTTGGGTTATAAATCAGATCTGGATCTTCCAATTCCACAGTTTCTCCAGCTTACTAAGTCCACAAAAAGTGTGATTAGGCTGGCACTTGATATTGGTGGTGGTACAGGAACTTTTGCAGCACAAATGAAGCTGCAAAATGTGACTGTTGTAACCACAACAATGAATCTTGGTGCTCCTTATAGTGAGACTGTGGCACTTAGGGGATTGGTGCCGTTACATGTGCCTTTGCAGCAGAGGCTGCCTGTGTTTGATGGGGTTGTGGATCTTGTGAGATGTGGCCATGCTGTGAATAGGTGGATTCCATTGACTATGATGGAGTTCTTGTTTTTTGATGTTGATAGAGTGTTGAGGGGTGGTGGGTATTTATGGTTGGATCATTTCTTTAGTAAAAAGGCAGATCTTGAGAAGGTTTTCCAACCCCTGATTTGGAAATTGAACTACAGGAAGGTGAAGTGGGCTGTAGCAAATAAAAATGATGCTAGTGGTATGAAGAATGGGGAAGTTTATTTGACAGCTCTTCTTCAAAAGCCTGTTTCTAGATGAGTCTCAATTACAGGTAAACTCTTTGTCTCTCTGAAATTAAAATTGTATATATATTTTTAGTGGCTGGAATTGGAAATTTTGCAAGTGATAGATCTAAAGTAGTTTAGCGTGTGAATTTTGGTTTTGGCACTTCATTTCGTATTTGCAAGAAGAAGTTAATGGTTTGGTCCACTCACACACACCCTTTTTCTTTTTAAAGATAATCATAGCTAAATTGAAAAAGCAGATTTCGAATATCTCCGTGTATTGGGGAGCTTTAGTTGATAAAAAGGAAGTATAGTTGTATCCTTCATACCTTCTGAGGCTACCCAACTACCTTAATTTGCCAGTTTTATAGTTGTTTTACCTATCGAGTAGAGATCCTTCGATCCATTAGATTAGATTCTCAACTATAACATGGCTTAGATCCACATTGCTGTTTCTTACTAGTATCATGTTCAGCTTTATCCACTGAACAAAAAGTTTTGACTCTAGATTTTCAGTAAACACAGCAAGAACTGCTATCCTCTCTAGTACATTTCCTAGGAACTTGGCCTTAGATGGAGAGACTGGCTGCTAGAAGTAGAATACTTCAGGTTTGTACTTATTGGTCCAAAGTGCTGCAGTGATATCTATGTGTGCCATTCTTCTGTCAATTTATGCTCTTGCCATTTCCAGAACTGACCTAGTTTCCCATTGCACAATTCTTTCAAGATGAACCTTTTAAATGTGATCTCAATAAGAGTTCCTGACTTGCCCTTTGCGACCAGCCCCTTAACTCCAGTAGAGGCTTACATCATTTATTGATCCAATTGCACTTTTGGTACCTAATTTATAAGGGTCCTGTATTCTTTATTATATTTTTCTATATGCATATAATGCCCTAACTTAAATAATCCACAAAATCGTTACCTCCCCTTAACAGTGTGAATTTTGTGTCAGCTAGAAGCCATGTGCCTTAAGCATCATTTTTTTCAGATATTTTGAGGGTTCAAAATCTGTTTCATCTATAAATAATTTCTAGAGGTGATAAGATCCAGTAATTAGCTCTAAAATCTACCCATTACCTCTTATATACATGCAGTTTTAAATCATCTTAATGTAGTGCTGAAAGTAAGCTGACAATTTGTGTGCATGTTAGAGGTAACCAATAGATTTTGGAGTCAATTGATGATTTTTTCCCTTCAAAAATTATTCATAGATGAAAATGGACTACAAACCGTTAAAAGGCTGACAAATGTGTCATGTGTAAAGCACTTGACTTTTTCCATCCAAAAATTGAGAGAGATTCATTTTTTTGCAAATTATCTGAAAGGTAGGGTACTGTCTGTAAGTCAAAAAGTATGACAAAAACACGACTTCTATAAACTTAAAGTATCCAAATGTCAGTAAATGTGATTTGTGCACCTTCTAGCTGTTTCGTGGATTGTACAAGTTTATTACTGTAGTTTATACATGGAACGACTCACTGTTGCTTAACATTCAATAAACCACAGTACCATCTTCGCATCTTGCATTTGATGTTTAACATCCAATTAGGTCCTGTGAATTATACAACTCAAAGTGATCGTTAAAAACCTTAATGAAGGCAGTCCTCAATGATTGACAAATTCCCCTTATATGACTGTCACGTGGTGCAACGTTTGCGGTCTAGCTTGTATGCCAACTGCACGTACTTCACTTGGCAACCTGATAGATAACAACACAGAGAATTAACATTGATTTGACTGTTATAAAAGAAGTCACTATTTCCAATAACTTAACGAAAAATGATTTGTAGCTCTAAACTGAGTTGCACCAGATTGAATCGTTCCAAAAGCTGCTCAAGGGAGATTATGTCTCTCTCCATCCTTTTCAGATTATTCCTATACTTTAGCTTTTGATTAGGTCGTCTGAATTTTTAGTAATTTGTTGTTATTTTGCAGATACCACTGCTAGATTTTGATGATTAATTGAAGGCAAATGCTATGTTGTGTCAAGATTTCCCAGTACGGATATTCAAGATCTCTTTTTCTCAACGTGGAGAAATGTAATTAGTCTACATTCAGGGTAAGAAATTTTTTAAGGATCCAAACAATAGAAAGCTGTAAACTACAAAATACAATCTGCAGCAAACAACAGTAGCAGCGCTACCAAGGAGCTACAACATTTAGTTACTTCCCTTCATTTGTTTGTCAACTTGGTGTAATCTTTACTGGTTCTGGAACTATACGAGTGGAGAATTTGGTAGCGAGAACAGAGCTTGAAGTTTAAAAGAACGATTATTAGAACTGTAAAGACATAGCAGGATAAATGAAAAAGAACTGCAATCCCTTCTGCCATCTAAAGAGTGATGCTAGTGTGACAATTGGATTGCTGAGTTCTTTCATTATTTTCAGCTATTAATTAACGGATTTTCTTCTGTCTGCTTTAATATCCATTTCATAACTTTGTTTTTTGTAGAGTCTGAAGCAAAGAAATATTGCACTGTCAATCACAATTTATTTCAACAAAGTATTACTAGTATATTTCCTCTTTGATTGCAGCCTTTTTTTTGTGTGTGTGGGTGTGGGTGTGTCTTTTGGTAGGTATGACAAAGAAGAATAAACCTTGAGAACTAACTGAAAAGTGTATTTGGAAACAGATTCTCAACAAGAAAAGGCAGAGATTACCTCAAAGCTGAAAGAATTAACAACTCCTAGGAAAATTGTGATGCATTCTTTTTGCAGACCTCATCATTATTTTTGAACAATTGCATTACTGCAGGAAAACTGCCTAGTGACTTTTAATTTTGACAATAACAGGTGACTAAATCAACCAAGTTTCATGCAACCTCATGGAACCAGTAAAATATACTCACATTCGTCATGTACCTAGTTTCGAGCCAACGTCCTTTGTTGGCATGTGGACTCTAAAAATGTGTTAGGTTAACAAAGCAGAAAAATAGGGATGAATCCCTGTAGTTTATATTTGGATAAAGTAATAAACTTATAACACATCCTGTAAAACATGGCTAGCAAGCTCGGGACAAACAACGGATTCAACAGTTGCTTACTCTGAGATAATCGATTGTAGTCTTTATTTAGTATAATGAGACTCTTACATTATATCAGATTTTTGGAGAAGGCCCAACTCCTCCTACCTGGCCCATGATGAAAGATAAAGGCCCATCAACCAACCTAAACAAACAGATCCAAGATGGAAACCTGAGTAGAAATGATACCAGATAGTCGCTCTAAAGGGTTGTTACTTAGGAATAGATTTTTTGTTAAATTTTTTAGGACAAAAATATCCTGAATTGTGATAAAGATAAGACTTTTAATTTAAAATTTCAAGACAGAGCTATACGTGCACTTGCCCCAAAAACCACAAAGAGATCTTCCTAATAGAAAAGAAATACAAAGTGATCCTCAAAACTTTATCTTCTACTTACTGAAATGAAGGGATAGAAAAGTTACAAGTAAGAGCACTTTTGGAGAGCCTCTCACTCGTTGCAATGGAGAGCGCTCTTGTATCTGCTTCCTCCTTCATCACCCTACCCAAAGCAAATCAAAGAATAGTAGTAGGTGGACCTGCACTGAGCAAATTCCAGAGCTCATTCTATGGCAAAGAGATAACTAATAGCCATATTACTCTTCTGACCTGCAGAAACTTCAAAAGAATCCATCACACTGTAATCACCTCATTGTTTCAGAGGAAAATTAAGAAGAAGGAAATTACTACTGTTGTCCCTGACCCCGATTACCGTATTCCAATTGTCCTTCTAGGAGCATCTGGTGGTTTATTTTATACTGAAAATCTAGCAGCAGCTGTTCCTGTTGGTCTTCTTGGATTACTCCTGTTATTTCAGACAACAAGAGTCAGATTTGTATTTGATGATGAGGCTCTTGAGGTTAAAGTTGGGGAGCAACTCAAGGAGTCTGGTGAAAATGTATTTGTGGGTGGAAAGAACCGCTGGAAATATTCCACATTTGTGAACTGGGAATTATGGTGGCCTACTTTTCCCATTTTGGTTTATTTTAAAGAGAAACAGACTAAACCTGAGGGACAAATCCATTTTTTCCCTGTTATTTTTAATGGGAAGCAATTGTATGATGTTATGGTGGAGAGATGTGGCCCTTCCAAAACTAGCGGACCAAAGTAGCCTGTAAGATCAGATTTTGTGGCAAAAGGTATACAAAGAATATGTTTTAATTCAATCAATTTAATCCTTTATATATATTCGGTTTCATGTTGTTTAGGCTTCTGTAAAATCATAAGATAAAATGATGCGGAATGGAAAAGAAGATGTGCTTGTTTTTTGTACTTTTAAATATCATTTGTGCTGTTGCCAGAGAAATACTCTCATTTCATACAGATCTGAGTCCTAATAGGGACAGAATCAGGTATGAAACTAGAAAATGTAGAAAGATCCTGATTTGAAACAAGAGTAGCAATGACTATATAGTATTAGATTTGACAGCTTTAATAGTATCCTCCCATAAAATAAGGGTATTCTACCATACATATTCATCATTATAAAATGTAATTTACACCAGAGAGCTAATAAATTAAGCGACTTGAACATCAAAGGGTGTTAAGACTTTTGTTCAAGAATATAGCTGATTTCTTCCATTCCACAAAACTCTTACAATGCAGACTCTGGTAGTCTTCCATATCCTCTTCAGTTCCTTCATGGACTCTGTCGGCAATTAATATGAGGGTAAGAACAAAGATTTGTGTACCTTGTTTTGCAGCGGAAATTGATGAACTTACCACCGTCCAAATTGCCCAAGTCTGACTTCGAATCTCTAGGAAACGAAGCACAAATCACCAACTAGATGTCCTAATTCTTATACATTTTTGTTTTGTGTATGTCTCTTGTTTTTGTTTTCACGCAACCTTAAAGTGAAGAGATGAATATGTTTTATATGCTTAGAGAGAAACTGAAGTTGTTAGTTTTATGCTTTTTACGTTGTAAAAAACAACTGCCCACTAAATCCACGTACATAGTGGTAGTTCTAACTTCTTACAACTTCCTTTTAAAGTTTATCTCTTTTAATTGGGTCATGGACCGGGTCGGGTCAGACCACATGGGTGACCCGCCCAAGCCCAATTTCTAACATCTCCCACTTCGCACATGGTGGACTGAACTCATACCAGTACCATGCCAATAACCACAAAATTCATACAGACAAATAGATCGTGCGACCTGCGAGCGTTATCATGAGCTAAACCTATTAAGGTTGTACAATAGCTTCATATAGAAATCCAATCACATACGGAAAGGATTCATTATTAACATGAGAATCTTATTACTCGCAATACCCCAGACATCTTTCGCTACTCTAGTANCATGTAATGGTCGACCTGTGAATACAAGTTAAGTTATAAATTATTTCAATTGTCTTCCCTTTCTACTCGAATCTACTCATTCCAAATCAGCTGCTTTCCTAGACATGCACCGCATTGCCAAATCGCTTGTGGCTATTAGTAACATGCTAAAGTAGCAACACGGATTGATACTTCAAGAGACAGTAAAAGGTCAAAGGGTATTCCAATGAAAAATCATATTGATTTTTTTCTTAGGGTCTCACACAATGAAGAAGCAGGGAGTCATTCTTCTATTACCCTATTGGTCAAACAACACACGTGGTATGAAACACGTGCTACAGTGTTCTTGCCTAATTTGGCGCGTGTGTCTCATTTCTAAATATATAAACAACGTACAGATCTTGGTCTAGACACTTCTAAATGTCTAACCTGAGTTTTTCTTCAAACAATCCTCAAATCTAATAATTCATGAAAAAACTCACATCTAGCTTACGAAAACAAGTCATATAGGATATACAAAACTATAAGTCTCAAATCTAATCAAGACCGACCATTTAAACTATTTATGACTTTGTACAATTCAAGGTTCTAATTGGTCTCATCTCTGCATGTACCTCGACGTCAGAGGCGATCGCCCGTGTGAGAGGGCCGACCTCGCGACTTGTTCAACACACTTATCACAAATAAATCCCATCACATGCACATGAGATTTAAAACAAACTCAATAATATATATAGATGAGTATAACATTCAATTTGTTTTACAATACATAAATCTAGTCATATCCTACGCAAACCTAGAGCCATAACATGTTTCTCAAACTAGTCTCTAGATATCGTTTTTGTAAAGGGATCGGCAACCATTTTCAGCGTAGGCATGTATTGTATTGGAACTTCACCACTTGCAACTATGTTTCTTAAGTACTTATACTTGGTGTTAATGTGTTTGGTGTTTTCATGATGCTTAGGATCTTTTATAAAATTGATAGCCGCCTGACTATCACACAATAAAATTATGGATCCTTGAGAATTCTTTGCAATATATAGATGCTCAAAGAATCTCTTCAACTAAACAGCTTCTTGTACTGCATACGTATAAGTCACGAACTCAGCTTCCATAGCGAAAGAGCAATACAAGTTTGTTTCTTACTTTTCCATGAAATGGCTCCACCATTAAGTAAGAAAGCATATCCAGATGTTGACTTTCTTTCATCCAAGTCACCTGCCCAATCGGCATCTGTATAACCTCTTAACATCAAATCAGATCCACCATAGCATAGTGAATAGTCTGCAGTCCCTTTCAGGTATCGAAAAATCCTCTTCATCGCTTTCTAATGGTCTCTTCCAGGATTGGATTGATACCTGCTAACTAGACCTACGACATAACAGATATGAGTACACAACATAGCGTACATTAAGCTCCCGATAGCACTTGAGTATGGGACTCAAGACATTTCTTCCTTTTCTCTTTGAGTCTGTGGACACATTTCAAGGCATAAAGCTTCACCTTTAGCTACAAGAGTATCCATGGGTTTGCAATCACTCATCCGAAAACGTTCCAAAATTTTCTTTATATATGTTTCTTGAGATAGACTCAATAACTTTTTGGAACGATTTCTTTGGATCTTAACACCAAAGATGTAGTCTGCTTCACCCATATCTTTCATATCAAATGCCCTTGAAAGCCATGACTTGATAATTTTTAAATACTCTAAATTATTTCCAACCATTAATATATCGTCCACGTAAAGGGAAAGAATTACAAACATATCATTGGACCTTTTGATATAAATGCAATGGTCTTCATTAAACATAGTAAAATCATATGAGATCATTTCTTTATGAAATCTCAAGTACCATTGCCTTGAAGAGTGCGTTCGACCATAAATAGATCTTTTCAATCTACAGACCTTATTTTCTTGGCCTTTAACGATAAAACCTACAGGTTGTTCCATGTAGATCTCTTCATTCAGTTCTCCATTGAGAAAAGATGTCTTTACGTCCATTTGATGTAATTCTAGATCCAAACGCGCAACAATAGCTAAAAGTAAGCGAATTGAGGTAAACTTCTCAACTGGTAAAAAAGTATCCTCATAATCAATTCCTGCTTGTTGAGTAAAGCCTTTTGCTACTAGTCGTGCGTTGTATCTTTCTATTGATCCATCCGCTTTACGTTTAATTTTAAGAACCCATTTATTCTTAATTGCTTTACGCTCAGGCTGAAGATCAACTAAGTCCCAGACTTTGTTGGTTCTCATTGACTCTAACTCTTCTTTCATTGCTTTCATCCACTCATTCTTTTCAGGGCTCGATAAAGCCTCGGCAACAGAATTTGGCTCATTCAATTCCGATGCCGATACCAGGAAAACGTAATCCTCTATATCAAAAGTATGTTTAGGTACACCTTTCCTGGTACTCTTTCTTAATTGAAACTCAGATTCACAAGAAGGATCTTGTATTGTAAAGCTCCCACTCGGATCAGCGCCATATTCTTGATCAATTAGATCATCAAATGTGTCAGAAGACACTTGCTGACCATCTGAGTTCAACATTTCATAAAGAGGCTCTCCATCCTTTACTTCACCCTTCTTAGGAAAATCTTTTTCTAAAAAAGTGACATCTCGTGATTCAATTTCAGTAACACTTCCATCCTCTATTTCACCAATAAACACATACCCTTTGGAGTGTTATGAGTATCTTATAAAGATACATTTCTTGCCTTTTGGACCCAATTTACCAAACTTGTTAAAAGTTTCTTTTATAAATGCAGCACAACCCCAAGGTTGTAAATAATCCAAGTTTGGTTTTTGGCCGGTCCATAGCCATAAGGAGTGGAAGGAACTGACTTAGAAGTCACTCTATTCAATATATAGGCCGCAGTTAATAACGCATATCCCCAAAAGGAGATAGGTAAATTAGCTTGCGTCATCATTGACCTTGTCATGTCCAATAGAGTTCTATTCCTTCTTTCTGCTCCACCATTTTGCTGAGGTGTATAAGGAATAGTTAATTGTCTGGTGATGCCTTTTCCACTACATAATTCATTAAATTGTCTTGATAGATATTCACGCCCTTTATCAGTTCTTAGAGTTTTTATACTCCTGTCTAATTGATTCTCAACTTCATTCACATGTCGTTTGAAGCACTCAAGTGCTTCAGATTTATGAGAAATCAAATAAACATAACCAAAACGCGTGAAATCATCAACGAACGTAATGAAATACAAGGCACCATATCTTGCCTTCACGTTCATTGGACCACATATATTTGAATGGATTAATTACAATGGGAAGTCAGCTCTCTTAGCCTTCCCAAAAGGTTTACGTGTAATCTTTCCGGCAAGATATTGTTCACAAATTGGCATTTCAATTTTCGAGAAAGAACACAAGTATCCTTCCTTAGCCAATCTATTCATTCGATCTTGCCCAATGTGACATAATCTAGCATGCCATGTAATAATATCAACATCTCTATTACTAGAAGAACATGCCATAACACAACGGTCCACATAATAGTCATAAGTAGAAGGATTACAACTTAACACAAAGAAACCATCATAAAGATGTCCAGAACCATAAAAGACATTGTCTAGAGTAATTCTCACAACATTGCGACTAAAGTTCAAACAGAAACCTAAATTAAGAAGAACAGACACAGATATTAAGTTCCGTCGAATTTCTGGAGCATATAGGACGTCATGCAACATCAAAGTACGGCCACCACGCAAGTCAATCCTGCAAGTGCCAAGACCTTTGACTTCAACCTTCGCATTATTTCCTACATATATCCACCTAGATCCAGATGGGACTCGACGGTACTCCACAAACGCTTCTCGATCACGGGTCATATGGTCAGTGGCCCCTGAGTCTACAATCCACACAGGATAAGATTCAGTTAGTAAAACTATGCTAGAAACAAATGTAGCACTTAGAGACGCGTTTTGAAATGCTACTTTTTCGGCTCAGTGCATTCACGAACAAAGTGTCCCGGCACTAGGCAGTTGTAGCATTTCATCTTGCTCTTGTCTTTCTTCTTAAAAATCGTTTTCCCTTCTTAGGGTTTGGTTTGTTTCATTTCGTTTCTTTGAGGGTCCCTTACCAGTCTCCTTGCCCTTTCCGCCTTTATTCCAGTCAATTTTGCACTTGAATCCTGAAGCCTTTTTACCACTTGATTCTGCCACATAGGCAGTGGGTATAGCTTTTGCAGCACCAAGCCGCTCATCTTCAAGCTCAACATGGCGAGCAACATCACCAAAAGTTTTGATGCTGTCATTGTGGGTCAAGTTTACTTTCAGATGTTCCCAATTATTGGGAAGTGACCGGATCACTGCCTGAATCTGCTGCTCATCAGAGTGAATATGACCAGCGTTTTTGAGTTGAGCTATCATGTTTGACATCACCCTAAGGTGTTGTTTGACATTGTGGTCATGACGCTTTTTATAAGTGTCAAATTTGATAGTCAGTTGTCTAAGGCGGGTTACAGTAGTACCCCCATATGTTTCTCTCAAATGCGCCCACATGGCATTAGCAGTAAGGAATTGTTCACATTCATGAATGAAATCATCCACAACTGAGCTTACAATGATTCCACGAGCAGTGGCATCTTTCTTTTTCCAAGAATTGTAAGCCTCAAGATTTCTCCTATGTTGGGCAGTGTTACCCTCCTCTGGGCAAACCATGACATGTTTAATGGCTTCAAGAGCATCTTTCTGTTCCAGCACATACCACATCTTATGGTTCCAAATATCATAATTTTCACCGTTCAGTTTGTCACCCTTGTTTAAGTCAGCAATGATAGTTTTTGATGTCATAATCTGTTAAATGAAACAATAATGCAAGTGTATTTATTACTCATCATTCTCGCATGTGATATACACACTTAGGCAAATCAATTAAATAAAATTTAATTTTACACTTAGTACAGAATCGAAAGGTTCTACGTTTCTATTCATCATCTACAACTAAATGTTCAACTAATATTTTATAAAATCATTTCTCATAGTGTGTATCTCGTCAAGATTTTCAATATCATGTCATACTTGTTTTAATTTCCACACATTAAAAACAAACAAATAAAATGACATGTAATCTTGCAAACAAATAACAAAGTTTCATTAATTAAAAGTTACAAGTAGTTTTAGAGTCGGTTTTCCCACTCGGCTTCAAATTTAAGAACATAAACCCAAAAAGGTTCACTTGGCCAAACCTCGTGATAAACTTCAGTTAAAATACTACCTAAAGGTTCTCCAAGTGAATCTACTAAAATTGTTAAGGCTTCCTAATCAGATAGTTCAATTTCGTCAATAGATCAATTAGTGCATCTCGGGTAAACTGATAATTTCCAATATGTTCAGCTAGTGAAGCCCTAAGCTCTCTAAATTTCTTTTCCCTTTCCCTTCGTATAGCACTTGCATCCCTTAGCACATTTTGCATCGCCCTGGAAACATCATTCCTTATGACTTCACGTCCTCGGGAATATGCCATACAACGTACTCTTCAACTTTGTCCTCTTGCTCGATTTTCAACATGTTCAGCTAGTGAACCCTAAGCTCTCTAAATTTCTTTTCCCTTTCCCTTATAGCCCTTGCATCCCTTAGCACATTTTGCATCGCCTTGGAAACATCATTCTTTATGACTTCACGTCCTCGGGAATATACCATACGGCAGCGTACTCTTCTATGTTGTCCTCTTGCTCGATTTTCAACACCACTCCCACTTGGAGCAAGTCGAGCTTTTCCCTGTTCATCCATGTCTTGAAATAGGAACAATAAAACAATTAGAATGGACATACCATTCAATGTGACAACATATGTCACAACTAGTATAAGCGATTTTAATTCGGAGATTAAGGCTAAACTTTCTTTAGGAGGGAGTATAAAATGAGTAAGGCCATGGTCTTAATTCTTAATTTATAAACACACAGTTGAACTCCAAACAATCCGTATTTGTTTCATGCCAAACTGATCTGACAAAGTGGTTGATTCTCTATCGTCTCTTTTTTTTTTCAAACTAAAAGAAAACAAAGCTGATGCTTTTATTATAATCAGAGATCCAAAAGCACATGTTGGGAGAATGCAGGATAAATCATCCAAGCCTTATTGGCTATTAAAGGCTAGAGATCGCAGGCGTAATACATCTCATAACCCAAAACTTTATATGTGCACAGACATGTATAGTTTCTTTAATTATTTTTTTATTTTTACAAGAAAAACTTTAACTCACGTGTCTTAGTTTCATCAATATTATTTGCTTGCAACACATGCAAGAAAAATATACCAAATATAGATGAATCCAAATTTATAAATTATCAAACCCTTTCCTCTTTAATTACTACTTCGTAAAATTTAAAGATGACTCAAACTGGGACAAATAGATTCCCACGATATCATACATAAGATGTCACCAAAAAATTGCTTTTGCATCAGTAAATAGGACAGTTCGTATACTGTCTCGAAAAAGAGAAATATAAACTAGGAAACAAATAACCCATGGCTGTTGATACCAATGTCGACAATTAATATGGGGGTAAGAACAAAGATTTGTGTACCTTGTTTTGCAGCGGAAATTGATGAACTTACCACCGTCCAAATTGCCCAAGTCTGATTTCGAATCTCTAGGAAACGAAGCACAAATCATCAACTAGATGTCCTAATTCTTGTATGTTTTTGTTTTGTGTATATCTCTTGTTTTTGTTTTCACACAACCTTAAAGTGAAGAGAGGAAAATGTTTTATATGCTTAGAGAGAAACTGAAGTTGTCAGTTTTATGCTTTTTACGTTGTAAAAAACAACTGGCCACTAAATCCACGTATATAGTGGTAGTTCTAACTTCTTACAACTTCCTTTTAAAATTTATCTCTTTTAATTGGGTCATGGACCGGGTCGGGTCAGTCCCCCTGGATGACCCGCCCAAGCCCAATTTCTAACAGACTCGTATCCCTCGCAGCAGCAAGCCAACTCGATAGGAAAATCTATTTAACAGTTCTCACAACTATCTTGCAACTGTACAATGAAAAATCCTGATCTTTTAGCACAACTGATTACTGACACAAGAATTTCGCAATCTAATATGAGCTTTGCGAGAGAGAGAGAGAGAGAACTCGTCGAGACTCTTCTTTTGTTTGTATACAAGGTTAGGATGCTAAAATTGTCTGTGTCTATGCTAATATACAAGTGCATACAAAACGTTTCTATTTAGACATTATGTTTTACATATGTATATAAATGTTAGTAATATAGAAGAAAGGTGTATGGCTTTCCTAGAGGGGCCTGAACTGGGGAAATGATTCATAAACAAGATGTATATGCCAAGCCTCGAAGTTCAACAGAAGAAGATAGCTTATGCTTGGCTTAAACTAATCCACTTGAGAAAGGAGAGAGAGAATCACAATTCACAAACAGAAGATCATGCTCTTAAGGTATCAAAACTTCAGTTTGATCTTTCTTTCTACCTTTTGGTTTTGGTGCAAGTAACAGAATGTAAAATAGTATGGATCAAATGCTAGTTCCATTTTACATTTCCCATATGTGTTCCAGTTATTTCCACAAATTTGAAAAGGTATGTATGCTCGGACAATTGAACTCTACCAAATAGTACTGATCAATGACTTGTGATCATGACGAAAAGAGAAGAGAAAGAAACAGTGAAGTTATACCAAAAAAAATGGACCTCTGGAGCGAGACGCTTGCAGTGACCACACCAAAAGGCAGCCCGGTTCACTAAGCTCCCGATGCGCGCGGGGTCCAGATAAAGTCTAGACTACAAGAGTCTATCGTATGCAGCAAATAACGTGAAGTTATTTCCACGGCTTGAACTCCTGACCTTCAGGCTACGTGACAGCCGGTTACTAGTGGGCACAAAAAGAAGCATAGCAATCGGCCAAAATATAATCGAAGGTGAAACTTGCCTCGGTGGAATTTGCATTTGTTCGAAACTAGCAAAGGCAAACATGAAAATAGCTACTCAAAAAATTACAAATGCCAACATTTAATGAAAAGAGTGAGCAGTGGGGGTTATACCTCTTTTCTAAATTATGTTTCTGGGAAGGCTACATTACATCGTTTTGAGTGGAAAAATAATTTTCCAAGTACAACAATGTTGTTCTACCTACATAGGAGTCATTGTCCCAGTTGTCATCCTCATACATTGATTGTCAAACTCATGTAGTATCAATTTCTTTGCATTATTAACTACATTTATATAAATAGAAAATTAAGATTGAACCTAACGGCCAATCTGATTAGATTATATTGGTTTGATTTGATTCAAATATTAAAAAATAGATTTAGCTGGAGCATTTTTTCAAAGTTAAAGTGTTTGACCAAGCTTTTAAAGGGAAAAAAAAGTGATTTTAGGTAGAAGAAGAAAAAAGTAGTTTCTCTCAAGAAAAACACTTTTGAGAGAAATACACTTAGAAATAGTTTTTAAAAGTTCGGTCAAACACTATTGTTACACATGAGTGTTTTTCAAATAAATTAGTCAAACACAAACTGATTCTCACTGAAACTACTTTTGAAAAAAAAAAAATCTTAAAATAAATTGATTTTTATAGTTTGGTCAAATATATTATTAATTAGTTTGGATAAATTAAACAATGAATACCCAACAAGTAACATAATAAAAAATAAGAAATGACCCTGAAAAGAACCTTTTTCCTTGCAAGAAACTTCAAAAACAAGCAAACTTTCACAAGTTGTAACGCCTAGTGAAAATCATACATATAAGTAAATAAATAAAAGAAAGAAAAAGAAAATAGTATCACGCCCCCAGCAAATAGGTTCCCTCCCTCCTTCCTCTCCGGTGTGTTTGTAGGTCGAGCGATCCGCCTTCTTCAACGTTAATTGTGACATCTTTCTCATCGATTCTCACTCAGAATGGTCAGCTCTCTCTCTCTTTCTCTTAACCCCTTTTGCTATTATTTTTGAAAAACGAAACTTTTTTTTTAAATATGCTTTTTTTTCCCCAAAAGAAGCGCATTCTCGTTTATCACTGGTCTTGTTATTGTATGGTTGAATTTAGCGGTCAGCGCTGATAGAAAATGAATTTTGTGCATTTGGGGTTTTAATTTTAGTAGAACTGGAAAAGCTGGCTTAAAGTGTTTTTCTCTTGATCTCTTTGATTATTGACCCGTTTTCAGCGTTTGTTATATGGAGGTAGAATTGGGAAGGTATATCTATCAGATCTAGCTTTTTTAAGTCTCCAACAATGGAAAAAAGGAAAAGAATTAACAAAAGGAAGAAAAAACCGTAAGAATTAACAGAAGGAAGATAAAAACTTTTTTGTGATGAACTAGTAGGATTATTTACACTATATATTCCACCAGTTAATTCTTTTGCAACACCCTAATAGGAAGAACACCAAAATTTAAGTTGGACACCAAACGGGGGCGTATGTATCGTATAAGCTATGGATTCAGCCGGACCCAATAGCTTTATCTCATACCGTGTATATGTGTTCAGAAATCTAATCAAATATTTACAAATATTAAATTTTGAACCCAGTAACTCGAATGATCAGTGGGTTCAGTGGCATCGATTATTGCTTCTGTTGGGAAATTATTCTGGTAACTAGCAAATAAAAAAGATCCATTGCGGGTGAAATGGGTGCATGGGATTTATATGAGGCATAATACTGATATTTGGAGTCACCAACCTCCCAATGATTGTAGTCGGTACTGGAAGAACCGAAGAAGATCACCTCATTAAAAATGGTGATGCAAGATTGGTACCAGCAACAGCAATGGAGCTACATCCTAGGGCCTCAGGGGACTTGCTCCATCTCTAGCAGTTATAATAAGCTGTTAGGGCCACTAAGCAGAATGAGGAATGTTGAACTAATATGGAGCTCCATTTCACAACCAAAACACAGGTTTATAACCTGGTTGGCTGTGCAGGACAGATTATTAACAAAAGAAAGGTTGAAGAGATTACAGATTCATGTTGAACATGATCAATGCTGTCTATGTGATCATATGATGGAGGAATCATCCTGACATCTCTTTGCAGAATGTAGCTGGATAAGGAAACTTAAAGCAGAATTAGCATGCTGGACAGGAATCCAAATCCCTGAAGGTGATGTGAAGCAGACTTTTGACAGAATAAAGAATCGACATTGGCAGCAATTCAAAAATGAGATAGTAGCAGCTATATGGAGTGCAGGAATATACCATACTTGGAAAGCTTGGAACTGGAAATTGTTTTGGGGGACACTGTAAATATAGAAATGATAGTAGTACAGATCAAGAAGGAGTTTATAGATAGAATAGAACAAATTAGGATGTCCAAGAAAGCACACTGCTGTAGGAGATTGATTCGGGGAATTCTTGTATAGCTAGCTATGTTGGAGGCCTATATACATAGTACCCTTTCATGGAAGGTGGCTATGGGATTTAGGTGCTCTTTAGGTGTATTGGAGTTTGTTGTTAATGGTAATATTTACATTGTTACCAAAAAAATAAAATCTTGGATCCGCCTCTGACACCAACCCACACATTTAAGGCTAATCTGGGTTAAATCTTGGATTCATGTTTCTTGAAATGGGATGCTGCATTCATCTCTTTACAATGGAAAGTCTTGCTCATGAAGGAGGAAATATAGTGCTTTATAACAGGGGCATATGATGTGAGGCAAAGTTATTTTATCAAATAGTGAGATTTTCCATCAAGAGAATAAAGGTAAAAGCCACTGAGCAAATTCTGATTTAGGTGTTTGGATAATTTTGTTTTTTCCACATGACTTTGAAAGTTGATGAGTTGATGTTGGATATAATAGGAGAGAAAGTAGTTTCTGGTTGACATCTATAGCTGTGTAGGAGGCCATGAAAAAGGGAAGACATCTTTATTTGTGCTACAGTTATGCTTCGGTTTGGAATATGATTTTATGTTACACGTGCTTGGATAGAAAAAGTAAAAGGAGAAATATGCAAAAGTGGGTATCTTGGAATTTTTGGAACGATGGTTAAACTTGAAACTCTGATAGATAGAACCAGAAGCAGTTTATGCATGACTTCCATCTCTGTCAGATATGGTGATATACATTTAACCTATTTTTCTACAAAGTATGAAAAGAAATTCGTCCTTATTCTTTTCATATCTGGATATCTAGACAAAAGATCCTGCTATAATATCCTTCACATCCTCTTTGTAGGAGACATGCCCTGCAGTTAAGAACATTCTGCTTCTAGATTCCGAAGGAAAGCGTGTTGCTGTAAAGTACTACTCAGATGATTGGCCAACAAATGTTGCAAGAGAAGCTTTTGAGAAGGCTGTGTTTGCCAAGACACAAAAGACTAATGCCAGGGCAGACTGTATGATCTCTCTTTTACTGTTGATTTATTTATTTGTTTTGGTTGTGCTCTTTCAAAATTATCTCCTTTATTTTATTTCATACTTTCAAGTATTACCGTCTGCACATTGGTGGTCTCCCTTTCAGCATGCAAGGAAGCAAAAGTCATCCTGCCAGTTGGTTTGGTTACATTCTGCGCTAGAGTTGTCGGTGGGACTATCTTATGCAGTAGATATTACCAGTGTCTGTAGAATATTATTATAGACAAGCTATTAGAAGTTTTGCTAATTTACCAAATAGGAACTCTGGTTAGTGGTGGTAGGTTGACAATGATATTCTTAAAGACTTGGTTTTCTTTTGCATGCTTCTTCTAGAGTTGGTCGTCTCCAGGTCATATGAATCCGTAGTCTTGCTCCTTAATTACTCTATATAAGAATTGTCTTTATGCCCTTGTGCTTAAGCAGTTCTGCAACATATCCCCCCCCCGGTTGCTGCTAAAACTCTAACTTGGTGATGAGAAAGAAAGAGAACCTTGATCTGTCTGACCGCTGTTCTTACTTCTTCTGCAGCTGAGATAACAATGTTTGATAACTATGTTGTTGTTTACAAGTTTTCCCAAGATCTTCATTTCTTTGTTACCGGGAGTGACAATGAAAATGAAATAATCCTTGCCAGTGTGCTCCAGGGGTTCTCTGACGCTGTTGGTATTCTTCTTAGGTTGTCTACAAGAGCAATGTTCTCCTTTTTCGATATGCATCCCTTGATATTTTCGTCTTCATGTACTTATCTAGCTGCAAATGCCTTTTGTTTTAGGGGCAATGTAGAGAAGAAGGAGGCACTTGAAAATTTGGACCTTATTCTTTTGTGTCTTGATGAAATTGTTGATGGCGGGTAAGAGATTGTACCAAGGTTTTTTTATTTATTTCAAATTTTGAGTAATTAAAATCTGTCTTAACTTGCTTTGCAACTTTTACTCATTTTATCAAATACTACATGTTAGCATCCTTTATTTCTTTTCTTTGTAGTTATATAGAATTATAGTTATTTCTTCTTTACATACCCTGTGTAGTACTTATTAGAGTAGAGTGTTTGACCTTGAGAACTGAAGTAGGAAAAAGAAAATGGAAAAGAGCGCGGACATTCAATCTTGCTCTCAATTTCAGTTACAGGAGACTAAGCTGATGAAGAATTTGAATCTACTTCTGAAACTTGCAATCTTATGAAGATCCTCCATTTTACTTTCTTATCTCTTGTAGAATTGTTCTTGAAACGGATGCAATTGTTATTACCGGGAAAGTGGCAAGCAATAGCGTGGATTCTGGGGCACCTTTGTCAGAGCAGGTAAATATTGCTCTGTTTCCTGATGTGTTCCTTTAAACTGATCGAATAGTTGTTTCATTAATTAGCATCCCTGTGCAATTAACTCATCTTTTCACTATGCGTTCTTTCTGGTTTTCTACAGACAATAAGTCAAGCATTGGCAACTGCACGAGAACATTTAGCAAGATCTCTTCTCAAATGATTTGATGGGTCAACAAAAGAAAGGGAAACCAAGGCCTCGCAAGTATTGATTCCTCCTTCTGAATGAACTAATTGATGAGCATCATGTTGCATGTGTTTTAGCTCTTAAAGTTCCAACTTATATGCCCAGTTTGTTGTTTCTACATGTTTGGATGAACACGCTAAGATGTAATTGCAAACCTGATTCTTGTGTAGTGAGGGGGGAAGAACTTGTCTGCAATGTGGATTGTGTTTTCCTGATCTCCTTTTCTTGGTCCCGTATTATGTGCCTTTAATGTAGTTAATTATTTTGGTTCATCATTTCTGTCACCTGAAAAATCATGTTATAACACATCAACTCCGATGGGCTTGTGTGACAGTCAATCTGAGATCCCACTAGATCGAATCCTACTACCTTTCAACAAGCTGAAACTTTCTTTTTCATCGAGCCCTGAGCTTGTGGTCTTCCATTGAGTTTGGGTTTAATGGAATCAATTGAGCCAAGGAAAATATATGTAGCAACAGGGATGGTGTATCGCCTATTTATTGTTCACTCTAATTTACTCAAAGTTACGATCTTTCCTTACCTTCCAAGCTTGCAATTATCTTATTATTATGATGTTGGTCAGTTCCACAGGTCTGACGAATTATAGAAATGTTGATGCCATAATGGAGTCAACATTGCTATAAGAAGAAAATACATGATAAATTTTCAGAACTTAAAAATAGTAGCTGAATTGAAGTAATAATGATGTATTTACTAGGACAAATTAGTCATAATTCATTGTGCAATCCAAATCTAGCTTGTCAGGTTTCGTACTCTGAAGTCTAAACTAAAACTATAAATTACGAAATTCTCCAATTAGATGTATCACCTATTTATAAACGATTATCCGTTTCACCCTTATAGGCTAGTTCCAAAAGAAATGAGTCCACGATTATTCATATAAAATAGCTCACATAATCAAAGAGCATTTTTTAGGTGAGTCGTACAGGACTGAACCACAGAACTTGTCTCCTCTTCAATATGTGACATTAACAACATTTTCAAATAAAGGGAGATCGTTGTAGATCAGGAATTTTAGGCTCAATGGAAGTAGGAAATAAGTAAAACCTGATAATAAAATCACCACATCTAAATCATTTGTGCAGCAAGCAGAGGGCTTAACTGGTTAGGAAAACTACGATGGATTGCAAACATTGCTTAGTGGAAACAGAACATAACTTATCACTATAGATAAAGAAGCAACGGGGTTAACTGTGAAACAAAGAGTTAACAAAACAAGAAAAGTCCACTAGCACGACGTTAGCTCACATTCCTACGTTACATTTGACTGATGACAAATACGTAAAGTACAACCTCGAGGCACAGGGCAGCAGCCAGTCGATTCCCCTTGGGACATTTAAGTTATTTCCAAAGCAACAACCTGAAAGGCCACTATCAAACTCACTACAAGACTCCGAAAAAGCAGGAGGCAGTAAGATATTAGTAGCTGTTTTGCCATAGCTGCTGTTGAGACTGCTTTGGCTGGCCTTGAGAGCCACCCAATGACCCATCCCTTGGATTTTGCTGTTGATGTTCTAATGAGATCCCAGCCTGAGAATGGTAGAAATTTGGGTAGCCCAAAGATCCATGATTCTGCATTGGCTGTTGAGCTTGCCTAAATCCACCACTTTGCTGATTTTGACCTTGGAAACCATAGTATGTGTTAGCAGGAACAGCTGACATTGTTCTTGAGCCAGGTCCATGAAGCCACATAGCTGAGTTCTCACCCTGAAAGGAAGGGGAATGAACATAAACACGAGCTTCAAATCAAGGAAAGGAAAAACAGTGATCGAGAAAATGCTGAAACAATATACATACAGCTTAGCGCAAAAAAAAAAAACAGCATTCCTACATGAGCTTAACAAATGAAATTAGCCAGACAAAAGAAGTTGCTATCACAACTATTAGTCCAAATTAGAAACATATCAAAACCTATTATATTAGAGAAAGCAAGTCAGCAGCAATTTGTCCTATTGTCTTTAAATAATCAAACAGCATTTATAGCAAGTGCATTGCTTACCTGCTGAAGAGACATCAAATGATTGGTATCCTTGTACTGAGAGCTCAACACATCATCGTAACTCAAGTTAGTACCAGAGGGAGCAGCAGCAGGGTTCATTGGGAAGTTACCAGGGATACTTGCTGTATTTCCAAAACCACCATACCCAGAAGCAACACTGGCAGACTGAGGCAAGCTGCTGACGGAAACACTGTTCTTATATTGGGGGAGCACTGCCGCTAGCGATTGATGATAAGTACTGCTACCGGCAAATGGTTGCTGGAATGCAGATGGCATATATGTATAGCTCTGAGGCATAAAGGGATAACTAATCATGTTAGCAAACGGTCCCAGAGGAAGTGTTGGTTGAGAATATGGATGTACAGTAAGATGTTGCGGCACAGCAGGTCCGGTGGTTACACTAGTTCCAGAAAGTGTCTGCTGTGTAGGTTGTGCTGATTGAAAACCAGCAGTCCTCAAAGACTGCAAATCAACAGAAACAATATCAGTGATTTACACCACGACATATGAAGGGACAAATTGTTAAACTTATTACTCTAGAAACGAAGAAGACATAAGATAGAAAATCTTCTATCCATATCTTACACAACCTTTTCATACTAATAGAAAACTATAATACCATTTATACACTAGCTTTCATATGAATTGTCAATTAAATTTCATTTTTACACTCATCTTAGATGAAATGGTTGCTTTTATAGGTAACTTGTAGGAATCAAATTTCACAACTTTTACTGTGGATCTCTTAAATTTCAGATTATTATTATCTTATTACCATTTCTTTTCTTTTGTAACAGCCCAAAAGAAAATCTTACATGAGAAAACCAAAAAGTAAGATTTCTTTTGACAAGGAACACCAAAAGGTAACATTATTATAAGAATATTATATACACAACTTCAGCCTCCTTTCCCTAAATCAAAAGGGTAATTTTCCTCTCCATGAACTAGACCCTAGAACTGTAACACACAAATAAACAAACCAGCCTTTAAAATATTCTGAAAATCCATGATGAGTAACTAATTCTCTTGGTATCCAGAGTGAAAACACCAACCCACACGAGTTTTAAAAAATACCAAATGTTGCCTCTAAAACATCGGATGGACATTAAGAGAGACGGCCTTCAAATTTTAGTTTCAAACAGCAGAAGCTATCATCAAACTTTCATCCCCAATTGTTAAGAGGTCCCACCCTCAGTGTTAGATGCAATTAGATCCATAATTACAGCGTTCTCATAATGCACAAATAGACAACTATAGCAAGCATTATAACTATTTATAAAAAGGCAAGAAAGCATCATATTTTGCCTTTTACGATACATGAAAAATTTGACAAGCAACAAGTCACGAGCAATACACCAAGTGCACATGAGGGAAAAGAAATTCACTATGAAAATACAATTAACTTCATCAAGATAGCATTACCTCGGGCATGGAAATAGTTGCACCTCCAATTGAAGAAACAGAGTTGCCATATTTTGAGGGCATTGCTTGTGTTGCAGAAAATGGTGAGTATGAAGGATCAGATTCACGACCAGCATGAACATTAGCAGCCAACAAGGTACTTGGCAATGAATTTGTGAAGGCCTGCTCCAACAAAATAGCTAAATGAGCACCTCGCTGTAGAAAATTCTGGTGGGAATTTAAATGTTCCTCTTCTGCTCTTGTACTCCATTGACTACTATCGCTCCTCACACGGGAAAAGAAGGTACTATAGGTATTATCTTTCTAGAGTTTATAAAACTAAAATCAATTCCTGGACGAATATAGATACATTAGGATAAATAGCAAAACCACTTATACTAGGTACCCCACAATAGTGCCGCAGGCTTTGATTCTTCACACATTTGCCACTATTATTTTATAGTCCTATTTATCAACTTCAAATACAGAATAAGAGAAGGAAACTCTAGCATTAGCTTGTCCCCCAAAAAATCCTAGCAAAAAACTAAAGGATCACAAGAAAAGGGCAGTGTCCAAAATAGTTAAAAGAAATAGTGTGCTACTCAAAAGGTAACAAGGAAAAGATTGTCCATGGTCATCTTTTACTCTAAGAGACCTTAGTTAATTATATTGTCTAAAGCAAAATTCGATAAACTAGTGCCTATAACAAGCAAAAGATTTTCGTGCAAGAGCTACTCAAAAGTTATAACATGTCCATAGACCAGTGCCTTTATAGTGATACCAACAAGTTCACAAGTAATCATGATGTACTTGTGACATCCACCAATAATTAACTTTCAAAAGAGAAACTATAAGATTCGAGAGAATAAAGCTGGTCGAATCATTATTAGATTCTGAATACATCATGATTCTTTGCAGTTGAAATCATTCTTGCGGAAACAAGAAACAGAAGTAAATCTGCGAGAATAGTCATCTCAAGAACATGTCACAAACTTCTACACCAACCCCCACCTCTCGCTGCACCATAAAAAACGAAAGACTTACAAAAGATATGAATGCATTCACATCTTTCAGTACATTATTAGGCAAACATCTATCCTGGCGCAATGTATAGTAACGTAACTAAACTCGACATTTAGACCCCCCCCCCCCCCC
>ML381886.1:129343-152795 GCA_005239525.1 Nicotiana knightiana
CGACATTTAGCCCCCCCCCCCTCCCTGCTCGGATAATAGAATGGAGCTACTAACCCTGCAGCTCGACCATATCATTCCATATGTCATTTTACACCTAACAGAATAGCAAGCCAATGGTATGCAAACTCTATGTCACCAAATTAAAAGTGAACCTTAAAAGTAAAACAGGCAGAAGCAATTATTTATTGTGTATGTTCTCCTTAGGACCTGACCTATGACAAGTTCAACTATGACACACACCCCCTACCCCAAAAAGCCTACTATAAATCAGTTCAATGTACTTTTCTTGAGCATTGTAATTCACCCAATATACCTTCAGTACAATTACCTTCAAACTTCAGCTATGCAAAGTCATATGCAGGCAAACATCCAATGAAGAACAGAGAAACTACTTACATCCTTGACAAAGGGAGGAAACTCTTACCATTACATTGGAGAAAGAAGCAAGATTTTGCATCTGGGAACTTGTCTGTGGCTGACTAAATGCTGCAGCCAATTGTTGTGCAGTTTCATATGTGTAGCCAGCAGCAGAGGAGGGATACGAGTATTGATTTCCATGTTCGCTCATCTCTGCTTTCAACGGCTCTGGTTGAGAAGCAGAAGGTGAATCGTAATTTCCAGAACTTGCATTAGTTCTATGGTATATGTTACTCTCAGATGCATGTCCGAGAGACTCATCACCATAGTATTCGGGAGCTCTGCAATATAATGATACACTAACTAATAAGAGTAATATTTTCAGATCCCGTGTTTTGCATCGGAGACTAATTTATAAATATCTAAGTAACAAAAATAATTTTGTTATCTTGAAAGATTTGACATTTTATACTTAAAATATGAAAATGTTAATACAAAAGTTTTAAAATGCATTGTTGGGTTAGCTTTAGAGAACCCTAATTTGTCTTAAATGATAAATTTGTGGTTGGGGAGGGCAGAGAAGACTGCACCCCTTGTCTTAAATGATAAATTATTTGACTGGAAAGAGATGAGTCTGAATAGATTGAAGCTGGTATAGAGGATTCATAGAGATGCAGCAAACCTCAACTACGTTTTTGAAAATGAGCTAATCTCAACTACTTGGGATTGAAGAATAACATTGATTTATTTGACTGATTAATATGATGAACATTTAGAAAAGACAACTATAAAAGTACTAAGATAAAGTGCAAGGATATATGTAGTTGAATTTAGTAAAATCAGAAGCAAAATTAACTGCATATCCATACTTAATTTGATTGATCAAATATAAGGAAGATAAGACCTATGAGGCAAAATAAATGAATGAAAGTTTCCACATCATCTAATCTAAGTGGGGGAAGTGGCCGGCCGAGACTTGGTATGTCCGTTACTTGGCATAACATTAATTTCTAAATAGTGTGTTGATAATTAGATATGCATCAATGAATTTTAAACAAAATCCACGGTTACGAAGGAGGTATACCTGGATCCCATGTTCCCAACTGATGAACCCTCCACATCTTTAGGTGCATCTTCCAAGCTAGTTTTCACTGGAGCAGATGCTAAAGGCCCGGAAAAGGACCCGCCAATACCAGCGCCAAAGCTACCAAAGCTCAGGTGTGAGCAGTCTGCAGTTTGAACTTGAAGATGGTCTGGGATTACAACAGAAGGACCATCTCCCTCAGGTGACAACCCTCTATCATCATGTACATTTAACTGTTGCAAGTTTGCAGCAACTGATGAAACAGAGACGTTAACATCTTCAACTGCAAGAAGATGGCAGAGAATTATTACACAAAATACTCTAAGTAACAGAACTTCATATGCTGGAACAAACAATTTGATTACGCAGAAAAACCATGATGCTTTTTCACTTTAAGTTGAAGCGAATCATGAAATGAAAAGTCGGTCTACTATTTACATGCCTCCTAGCCAGCATCTCCATGTATGCTGCCCCCCTCCTCCCAAAAAAAAAAGTTTCCAAGTGGCTCGAGATCTATTAGGCTTTTCTCCTCTTTCAAAAACAGGGGGCTGCAAAGTATAAATTTTAAGGCATCTTTGGGTTTTTAAGGATAAACCCCAAACATCAAATTACTGGTCAAAAGAACACCAAGCTTCAACTTTAGGAGGTAAAATCAACTTTGCACGGGGCAACCTATGAACAACAAGTGATTGGGGTTTATCCTTTTTTCTTTTGAGATGAAAACGATTCCAATTTTTTTTTTAATTCCACTTTGATCCCCTTTGTTGGAGCTATTGCTCCTTTGGTGACTCGAACCCACAACCGTGGAGTTGGAGTGGGGGTGCTGACCGTCGGAGCAACTCCCTCTTGTCATTGGGGTTTATCCTTACAAACACTAATAATATCAATATGCGCTTACTGCAAGACAAAAGTGATATTTTAAATTCCTATTTTAAAAACTACAACAAACAAAAAGCTGGGAGAAGAAGTTTATTGCTTAAACCAACCAGGTTCTTAACGCTACACTTCCATCAAAAGGTGATAAGACAAACAAAAGTGACACAACCAATAGAACTGAATGAAGCTCCAAATACAGTGAAAAAGAGCTTTGCAGCGAGTTAAGACGAACTTCCTTGCATTCCACTGCTGCTATATTTCCAACCGTATATTAATATCAGCATCTACAAGAGCCTAACAACATATCCAACTTATTCAAACAAAATTGATAGGATGAGATCAAAAACTGGGACTGTATTACAAAAAAACAAAGTGTAGCTGCTCTAAGAAACACACAACGACAACATTATACTGATGTCAAAGGGGGACAGAGGGAATCTTTAAGCTTACTGTACTAAGGATCTGCCAAGCACGGAAACCTTAGACAGAATAACGAAGATAAACAATAAGCAATACCATGTCAAACGCACTATTACACAAGCAACATGACAATAAATAATACATATTTTCAACAATGAAAAGCATATCACAATATCAAATCAAAACTGTGATATACTAACCCTCTTGATGGTCGAAAGTATGATTCTGGTTCTGAAATCTGTAGAGGTCACTCTCATAAAGAACTGCGCCTCCAGCATTATCCTCCTGCAACTTTATGCTTGGAGGACTACCAAGATTTTCAGCAGTGCTATCATCTATCCCCTGAACCTTATCAATCTCAGTTTGATGATTAATTCTATCATATGATATGTTAGCTGGATCAGGATGCAGCTCAGAATCTGCAGGAGGCTCTGAGATGGAGGGCTGGCTAGCAACTGATGGCTGCTCGATTAGAGGCCATTCCTCATCGGTTGAACGATGTTGCACCCGATAATCCCCAGACTCTCGATATACATCAGAAACATTGGATGTATGATCTTCAGAAAACTGAATATTTTGATGTGATGCACCAGAAGGGAGCCCTTGAATATGGTTTTGGTGGGCATTGGCATTGTGGTGAGATACATTAGGTACACTCGGCACTTTGCTCTGCGGCTTACCCATCTTCACAATATCAGCCATAGAAACTTGACCTGGCACCCCGCCCCAAGTAGGTTGATATCCAGAAGAATGCTGTGAGACTGATGAAACACCATCAACTGCTGCTGGCTTTTTACTTTCATTTGCAGCAGCATCACTGTAAAAAAGCATTCAAAGAAAATTCAAAGCAGCATTATGCATCTCCTAAAAGAGCGCTGAAAGTGTGCTTAGTCACATGCATGTGTAAATAGCTTACATTGCATGATTATTGAAGTGAATGAAAAGAATTTGCAACTTAAATAAGTCAATGCTGTGATTAATGATCGTAGCTATTAAGTTAGTTAAATTAATGCTAGAGACACTTCAACAGAAAGAAACATACTGTGGGTAAAGAAATGCACTACTGGAACCAACAGCACAAGCATCTAAAACCAACTAATGTCCTTTTGAAAGAAACTAAATCATTTAAGACTTCGAAGCTACTAACCTGATGGTTGCAGCCCTCCTGTTTACGTAATTTCCGGAAACTCCAGGAGTAGAAGTCAGATTACTTGTATAAGATCCATTCTCCTTTTTGTATCCAGGAGTAGGCTTGGTAGGCTCTGGAAAAAGGTGGTCAAAAACAAAATTATACCCTCACGAGATAACATGAGAAACTATGAGAAAGTCAGACCTAATTCTGTTTGAAAAAATTGTGCATTATCATGCATATACCTGACCCACCACGCCCAACATACCGTTCTGCACCACCCCTGCTTCCACGGCCTGAATTGCTAACTGAACCACGTGGCCTAGATTCAGTTGTATCCTTACTCTGAACCAAAGATGAATATAAGTGAAGTATAAAGAAATCAACAAACCATTTAAGAAAGCAATGTAATAGCACCTTAAAATATTCTGCTAGAGCATGCAACCCATCAGATAGACATAAAACATATCAAGAGGAAAGTGTCACACACCACTCAAGACAACAAAACAAAAAAGAGAGCTCAGAAGTTAATTATTAAACCAGGGTAGTAAGAGATCTGAGACTACTTCCCGTTCTCTCGTATCATATAAATCATAAGAGGAACATGCAGATATTAAGGACAAATGTTAAATCAGCTCCATAATCAATTTGTCTCTAGAATTCCTGCTTCAGTAAAGTTTACGAACCTCTTTTCTCTTTTCACGTTTGCTCTTCACCTCATGAAAAGTATCTGGGCAGTCAACGAACTCCAATTAGAAGGTGATCAAAATTAATAACTGAGACTCCGCAAAATATATCAAACTCCGAATGAGGAATTTCAACTGCAGTAACCAATGTTCTAAAAGTGAAGCACAAAAAGTAATAAGTTCCTGGGGCTTTAAGAGAGAAACCAGAAGCAATTCGAAGTAAAGCAGGCAGTTTTAAATAGCAAAAGCCCCTAATACCGCATTTTTCTCTTTCTTTATCTTTTAAAATCGGCGTCAACAAAAATCACCTCTCCCTCGGATTGCTTTGCGCATAAGTACTCGAATCAGAGGTGGCATGCTCAACCAGTTAATATAGCTTTTAACAAATATGGAACTAACTACCATAAAATCAAGAAAAGGTTGTTCTACATGATGAAACGTACAAATTTACACTGCAAATACAGACGCCCCACACACACAATTACACTGTCATTCTTCTTTCTTAAATAAAGCATCACAAATAAAGAGAATAATGCTCAGAACGTCCAGACCTATACGCATGAAAGGCCCAACACACACAAAAAAAAAAATCCAATTGTTCTTTTCTTGTTCCTACTCCTTATAAAACCTCACAGTTTCTAACACCCAGTATCAGCAAAAAAGTAAAGAAACAAGACCCCGGTGGAGAAAAAACCAATTATCTTAGTTCTTATCAATAAAGGAAGTAACCTTATCACAAAATAAAGAAATCCAAAATCTCCCAAACTTAACAGAAAACACAAAAACCCTAAAACCCCAGAAATAATATCTAAAATAAACAACACCCAGAAAAGATTCATTTTTAAAATAAGAAAAGAAAGATCTTTTTAGGGTTTACGGTGAAGACCTTGAGTAAGAAGCCTATTGACGGCTTCATTAGGGTCCATATTACATTCTTTGAGCATAGCATAGATCTCAGGCTCAGGACAGTTAACTATCTCCTTCAAGCTTTGTACCACCTTCCTTGCCCCTGCTGGTATCGCTTGTACCCCAACTCCACCATTGCCTCCTCTGCTACTCATCTTTTTCAAGAGTTACAACTCTTTTTCTGTGAAAAAAGAGAGAAAAAAACAACAAACACCCACTGTATATTTCCTCTTTCAGATCTATTAAAGTTAGGTTTTTTCGAGTCTCTCTCACTTTTGTGTATAGAGGGATATGTATCTTTGAAAAAACCACGCACACACACACACAGTGAAGGGGTTTTTGCTGCTCTCTCTCTTCTCTCTGTGGGTTTGGGATTTCTCTCTTGTGGGCTTCTTACTCCTTTAATACTAAAATAGGAGTTGTAAATAAATGTGTTTTTCCTAATCCTTTTGGTTTGGCTAAAACCCTCTCTTTTCCTTTTTCTTTCTTTCTAAATAAAAGTTATCTCTTTTTTGTATCTGTCTATGCTTCTTTTAATTTTTCCTTCCTTTTTCTCTTTCTCTTTTTTGTTTGTGTTCGAGATTTTAGTTTTGGAAGTTTCACTATGAAAGGATAATCAATAACTTTTTTTAACTAATTAAATAAAAATTAATATTCTTGTTTGACTTTGTAATGAGTGGGAGGAATTTTTTTTTTTTTTTTTTATTTTGTACTTTATAGAGAAAAAGATCTTACTAGTGCATAGTATATTTTTTTGTTACACTACTCGCTCAAATTATGCACTTAAGTTTTGTTTGAGGGAAAGGACTAGGCTTGGATTTGAAATTCATAAAACCTCTTATGTTAAACGCAATCCTTCTTTTTCCCTTTTTACTTTCTAATACTATAGGGATGAATATATAACTTATCAAACTATATGGGATATGTGAGATGTTATTAATTTTTTTATTAAATATAATTTTTTAAACTGTGAAATCATCTTACTATCGTGCAAAATTTTATAATGTACAAGAAAGACACAAATTTTAAAATGAATGGCTGTACCCTTCTAGGGTAATGAGTATAATATAATGTGAAGTGAAATTACAAGTCTCTTATCTTATCTTAATAACGTAATCTAAAATTTTTTTTTTTTAGAAGAAGTAAAAAGCGAGGAGAGCGGAAGGGTATCACATGTTGTATAGATATCCAACCATATAAAGTGAAAGTTTAGATACCCAACCAACTACTAAGATTCCCTCAAATTTTACTCTTTTTGTGTTAGCCTTGTGATTTTTATTTTTATTTTTGTGGAATTTTTATTAAAAAATAGAAAATATTAATTAACATTCATAAATTGAAAAGAAACGAGAAATAAATTAGTATTCACTCGTTTCCCAAATTAAATGCCTATAGTTTCTTTTAGATTATTTCAAAATGTATATGAAGATTTTCATGCCATTTAATATATTTTTTGTATAGTTACTAGCAAAAAAATATTGTGTCGCTTACTTTAATTATATTTAGATCAAATTATTACTAATCTATATTATTATAAAAGCACGAACACAATATCGGTTTACAAAAATAACCTTATAATATTAAGCATAATAACTCTTATTGAAAGAACGTAACCGAAATTCTAGATATTAATCTTATAATCCTATTAGTTTTAGGACACAATACTGCACGTTAGGAATCCTACATGATTACCTTTAGGATCCTATTAGTATAATTAATTTGGGACTGTCTAATTCATATAAAATTGAACAAGTAAGTATCTTTAGTCATGTAATTATATTATTTCCTATTACTAATTTAATTTGAAAACATATTATAATGTCCTATTACCAATTTAATTTCAGAATGTATTGTATTATCCAAATTCATTTAGAAAAATGAGAGCATATATTAGTATAAAAGCATAACAATATTAATATATCAAAACAGCCCTAACATATTAAACGGAATAACTCATAGGGAAATGACATAACTACAATAACCTATTTTTGGACTTTAATACCTTCTATGCTAATTTTTAAATTTTAAGATTTTAAAATTAATAAAATTTTATCTATTAAGTTCTTATTAAAAATACATAGGAAGGTTTAATAAAATTAATTTTATAAGAATACTCCTTACTGGCATTACATTACCGCTCCATAATGTTCAATACAAAGAAAAAATAAAAACAATATAAAATAAATTGCATAAAGAGTTGAAATGAAGAAATAAGAATACCCCCACGATGATAGATTTTTATATTATATTTGAACTAATTTCTTACTCAAATAATTTTTTATATCAATTTTTTGTGTAATATTAAAAAATACTCAATTAATAAACAACAACTAAGAAAATATTTAAGAATATAAATGTGTTAGAAAGAGAAAAAAATGGTTGGTAAGAGTCAATATGACTAATTATTCTACAACATAAAGATCTTCTTTTACTCTTTGAAAATAAAATATATGTTGGATAAAATTATAATTAAGATTAAATATTCAAAACACGAGATGAACTAATACTACGATCTTAATCAACATAGAATAAATTATATTTTATATTAAAAGTAAATAATTAAATCTTTTAATTAATTATTTAGCAAGAGAATCCAATTCAATTATTTTTTAAATTCATCATATGAGTAAAATTCTTATTCAAGTTAAAAGAAATCTTAGGGTACATAATTTTATTCCATAAAAAGAATGTTAGACCACAAAGTAAAAATGTTAATATATTATTAAGAATCAAAATGTCATACAAGTGTTAGAGTAAGCACAATCAAAGCTAAATCCTAAACAAGAACAAGCTTTCAATACTATATTATAAAGAGCCGACTCTGGTATAACAAGATTATTCTTTATAGATACCTCCGGTGGAATCGAAATAATATTTCTATGTCATGCATTACTTGCAAATATCATATCAAGAGGCATGACACTATTAGCAATAATAGCAAGTGGTGTACCAACAACGATTTTATTGTGAGGTCACCCACTTTAAATTTGATATACCTCTTCAAACAACTTAAGTAAATATCATAAATATATTAAAGCAGAGCATGATACTAAATTTATTAAGAAAACAAATTGATAATATGTGATGAAGCGCTTATGGCTAAGTGTCAAACGATCAAAATAATTGCCCGGAGTTCTAGAGATATATTGGATATTAATGAAATGTTTGGTGAAAAATTAATGGTTTGGGAGGTGACTGTCAAGTACTACCAGTAGTTCCAAAATCGACAAAAATAGAGGCCGTAAAAGTTAGCTTGTCAAGGTTATACTTCTGGCCTCAAACGAAAAAGATTCAACTGACAAGAAATACAAAGTAAAAACATATTCAGTATTCAATGTCTTCTTGCTTCGTGTGGGAAACGAAGAAGAACATTCAATAAAAGATGATTTGGTTATTATTGAACACTTGATTATCAATCATAATGATAATAGTAGTGCACTTAATAAAAGAAATATTCCTATCATTAAATTAAAACGCAATATGTGCAAATCGCATGATATAATTAAAAAGATATTGTAGCTAGCATAAATGAATACATTGATCAACTAAATAAAATGTTGATTGCAAGACTTTATAGTAAAAATAAAATATTTTCCAGTTTTTGACTCAGCATAAAATAATACAAATAATTACTATCAAGAAGAATAATAGATACTTTAATACCAAAGAGCCTTCTACCATACATGTTTGTTGTAAAATTTCTTATTTCCTACGTATGTTAGTGTTACCGTATATATAATAGAATAAGTTAAAATTGATCCTCCACCGTATATAAATTAATTTTGAAGAAAAATATGTCTGCCATGCTACTGAAAAACTTAGATACGCCGAATAGCTTATGTAATTGCACACATATGATATATAGAAGTTTTGACAATAACGTCATACACACAAAAGTTATCATACTAGTTAAAGTGCTTCTAAGTATATTCTTATTACTGAATTCAATTTTCGTCTTCCGAAACTAAGGAATATCCTTTTAAGTTTGAGTGAAAATAATTTGTAGTATGTCTATGTTTTGGAAATATAATAAATAAAGCATAAGGACAAACATCCTAAATATTGGACTATATTTACTGTAATATATTTTCCTGCACGAACACTGTATGGTGCACTTTCAAAAGGGATATCAAGATCGACAATAAGAGTTATGGTTAAGACAGAGCAACCAACGTATTAGGAGGAAACATACACAAAAAAATATTGTCCATAAAGAAGCGTTCGTTAAGATACCATCGCATTAATTACTTTTAAATAATAATATATAATTATCTTATTGACATGGCAAAATTGATCATTTGTGTAAGTTTTGATGATGTCCTTTTATTTTCACTTCATGTATTATGTTAATGTAATAATATTTTTCGGCATTTAAATGATTGTTGTATTATAATACATAAAATTTCTCTCAATAATTAAATTTTATTTTTTCTTCATATAAATAAATATTTAAATCATCACACTGCCATTATTAACGTGCAACGCACGTTCATAGATACTAGCTAATATCTAAAATAGGGGAAAATAAAAAAATCTCTTTTCTTTAAATATTTGTAGGAAAGGAAATACTCAAAAACTAAAAAAAATAAAATAATTTGGTGAGAATAACAATTTACATGATAATTTGTTGGAATAACTTCAAATATTTCAGGTGCAACAATATAGCCGCATAATGGATTTTAAACTAAATTCGGATTTCTGCAAAAGAGACGTCACGCTCCAGAGGAGCACGTGATAGAGATATTATTGGCAGTGGGCCCAATTAGGAGTTTTGAGCACGTTCGATTACATTATGTGTAGTTCATTCGCTCAACGATGAAAGTATCGGAATTCAATTACCAAAAGATGTTTATCCATAAAAAAATTTAATATTAAAAGTCATTGATTGGTTGGTCCAAATTTCCAACTTCCCACGCAGCTTTCCTTACAGCAGATGAAGAGGTTCTGGTTGCTATTCTTGATAGGCAAGTTCGTAGGTTGAGGAACAAAGAGGTCGCTTCGGTCAAACTATTATGGCGAAGTCAACAAGTCGAAGAAGCCACGTGGGAAACGGAAAATGAAATGAAAGAGAAATATCCCCACTTGTTTGAATAAGTTCGGTAGTGGTTTTGAAAGTTATCATCTCTAAGCAATTACATTGGTGTCAAATTTTGTGCAAGAACACTCCACTCCCCTAATTACCCTACTATTGTGACTTCTCAAACTTTGTGCCATAAATGTATATGTTGTTATGATTAGTTGGATCATGTGCAACTCATTGTAATACTTGAATTATGTGCAACTCATTGTAATAGCTGAATTATGTGCAACTCATTGTAATAGTTGAATTATGTGCAAATTTGTGGATAACTGAACTATGTGAGGCTTGTGGAAGTAATTGAATTATATGCAACTTGTTGAAATGACCGGATTATCTGCAAGTTGATAGAGTAACTGAAAATGTGTGGAATTGGTTAAAATGTGTTTCGGGGGCTCTCTGACAGGTAGATAGGCCTAATTACAAAGGAAGTATCGGAGTTAGTAAAAAAATTTGTGTTCTCTTAACTAAGTGATTCCCCAATCCTCATTCGAGGACGAATGGTTCTAAGTGGGGGAGGATGTAAAGACCCGTAAAATTTCAAGTCTAAAAACAATGCCCTAATGGGTTCCCATGTGGTTATAACTGTAGAGATTCTTAAGACGGACCCTTGTGGAGTAAAAAGTACCCCCGGGACTTAAAAGATAAAATTTTCCAGAATTGCGCGGGTCTGCGGTCCACTATGCGATCGCAGATCAGGTATGCGGACCGCATAGTGGTCGCATACATGGACAGTTGCTGTCCATTTTGAGGACATGTATGCGGCCCATAATGCGATTGCATTCCACGACTGTGGGCCGCATAGTTGTCGCACTCTTGCACCTCTATTTTTGCGGAGGGAGTTATGCGACGCACTATGCAATCGCTTAACAGGTATGCAGACCGCATAGTGGTCGCATACCCGGGCAGTCTGCTTTCCTTTTTGGCCCATCTAAAGGCCATTTATGCGACAGGTATGCGGACCGCATAACAGGAATGTGATCGCATTCCTGACCGCATACCTGCTTCGGGGCTCCTAATTTCTAATTTTAAAACCCGACCCCCAACTTAATAAAACACCCCTCCTCTTCATTTTAAAGAATAAATGATTAAAATAGAGAGAAGTGAGAGTGGGTTCTAGTGAGAGAAGTCCCCATCTTTCCCAAATTGGTCCTCCATCTCTACTCAGGCCTGGAAGTATCGAGTGGTCGTCATTCTTCACCATAAGAGGTAAGTCTCCACCCCATATCCCCAAATTCCCAGATTTTAGCTAGAATAGAACACATATAGGTTGGTTCTTGAAGATGAGAGTTAAGATCTTGCATGCATGTGAATAATCTACCATAATCTAGCAAAGGGGAGTAATCTAGGGCAATCTTTCACTAAAAAATAGCTAATTAATCAAAGGGATCACATAGTGTTTGATAAAATGCCCAAATGAGTTCATGATTTCTAATTCCAAGTCTAAGCGTGGCATCTTGTAAATTAGATTGGAGGCGATAGAAGGTCTGGTGGGTTGAGAATAGGTATTAAAGGGGAATTTTTGACTCGAGGTATGTATGGCTAACTTTAATCTTCGTAGAGTCACCTTGTTGGTGTCCAAGCATTCAGTATGAGTTTCTGGATTATGCATATATGAATCGATTGTTCTAATGTGTTGAGGCGTAAGATTCTGTTCTCTGATTGTCCTAGTTGATTTCCATGCCACCATGCTATTGAGATTGTGAAAAGGTGATTCTTTGTGCTTATTCTATCATGTGCAAAACTCGTTAAAGGTTGAATACATTGGTATGAGAGGATGTGCTGCAAAATGAAAGAAATGATAACGAATCAAATTGTTGAATGTATGTAAGTGCTAAAATGCTGTGTAGCAAGTAATGGAAAGGAAATGTGGATTTATCTAATTGAACTATATGCCGTATATGACTCACTGTTTGGTAAAGATTTATGTGGCCTTGATTTCACATGGTTATTTGGATGTTACGAATGTATATTCTTGATGATGAAAATCCTTGTGATTGAATTAGTTGGTTGATGTTGCTATCAAATATGATTGTAAGGTGGGATCGGATTGCCCGCCGCAACATAAGTAATAAGGGTGTAAGGTGATTGTAAGGTGGGATCGGGTTGCACGCCGCAACATAATTGTACGCTGGGATTGGGTTGCACGCCGTAACATAATTATACGGTGGGATCGGGTTGCACACTGCAACAGAAGTAATAAGGGTGTAATATGATTGTAAGGTGGGATTGGGTTGTGCGCCACTATAGGAGAACGATTGAAATAAGAAACTACGGAACTCTCATTTGTGTTTCCCGTATCTCTGTGCAGTATTTGTTCGGTTTCTTTGACTGTCTCCTATTTGTGTATTGTTTGATTTTACTTATAGTAAAGCTTGTTCATACATACTAGTACTATTCCATGGTACTAACGTCCCTTTTGCCGAGGGCGCTACATCTTTTATATGGATGTAGTTGGTTCTATAGCAGGTAGCTCGGTCCGCCGATAATGGTGCCTTCCTTTCATCTCCTCAGCAGTTTTGGTGAGCCCCACTTTCTTTCGGGGTCGTGCGTAGTCTATGCCATCTTCTTTTGCATATTCTGTTCTATTAAGGTATAGCCGGGGCCTTTTGCCAACAAGTTTATATATTCTTCTTCGTATCTTTATAGGCTCCTACATTATGTGGGTTGTATATATATATATATACANTTTGGGAAGATTAAATGTTGAAAACGTTAAAAGGGGAAATTTGACTTATGTTGTAAACGCATGCTTTGATTCTATTTTGATGTTTCACTTATAAATGTACATTATGAACACGGGGAAATGCGTTGGGTAGGAAAGGCAATCCAGGTCCGCTTGATCGGGTTCATCCGGTTAGGCGCCGGTCTCGTCCCTCGGTTTTGGGGCATGACACTAAGTCATTGTTACCCTATAAATAGAGGGGTCTTACCCCATTGCGGTTCATCCCAAAATTCAATAAGAATTATCTCTCTCTCTCTCTCTCTCTCTCTCTCTCTCTCTGCAATATTGCTCTTATTCTTTTATTGTTTTATTACACATTATCACCACGAGACTCTACCGTCTCAAGAAGCTATTTGAGAATATTAAGGTATAAATTTTCTCCTCTTTTTAATTATTACTGACATTATAAAAAGAAAGTCCGTTGCCCTTGAAATTTCGGGCAAGAACTATATGACATGGGTGTTGGATGCTGAAATCCATTTAGATGCAATGGGTCTTGGAGACGCTATTAAAGATAAAAATAAAACATCTACCCCAGACTGTGCTAAGGCCTTGATTTTCTTATGCCATCACCTTGATGAAGGGTTGAAAATAGAATATCTCACAGTCAAAGATCCACTTGTTTTGTGGAATGACTTAAAGGAAATATACGACAACTTAAAGTTGGTCACTCTTCCACAAGCACGATATGATTGGGCTCATCTAAGGCTCCAGGACTTTAAGTCTGTTTCTTAATATAATTCTGCGGTGTTCAGAATTACTTCTAAATTGAAAAACTCTGTGGAGATACTATCATTGAATATGATATGCTTGAAAAACGTTTCACAATGTTTCATGCCTCCAATATGGTCTTGCAACAGCAATACCGAGAGAAAGGTTTCAAGAAGTACTCTAACTTGATTTCTCTTTTCCTTGTAGCTGAACGAAATAATGACTTGCTCATGAGAAATCACGAAAATCAACCCACTGGGTCTACACCATTGCTCGAAGTGGATGATGTGTATTCCTATTACGCTAAGCGTGGAAAAGGTCGTGGCCCTATTCGTGGTCGTGGTCGTGGACAAGGAAGAAATTTTCCTAGTGTTAATCATCCCCAAAGAAAAATAACCACCAAAAATGGAAAGGAAAATATGAGAAGCCAACGACAATTGGTTCAGAAACTGAATGTTATCGTTGCGGTGGAAAAAGGGCATTGAGCAAATATTTATCGTACACCAAGACATTTGATTGAGCTTTATCAAGCATCTCTAAAGAATAGAGGCCCTGAGGTCAATTTTGTCTCTAACAATGATTTTGACATCACCCACTTGGATGTGGCAGACTTCTTTGAGCACCCTGATAGGAAAATAAACCACTTGATCGGTGATGAATCCATGGTTAAAGATGAATGAGTAGTTTAATTATTATTTTTCATATGCGTAGTAGCTAATAAACATCATGTAATCACATTTCTTTACATGAGTAGTAGTGATAACTAGGGATTTTAACCTATTATTTGCTCTCTTTTGCTTAGGTTTTAGGTCAAAAATGCGTAAAGGTATTCCCGAAAACTAACTTAATGTGCTTAATTGCAGGGTTTGGTCAAAATGAGGCAAATAAGCCAAAATAAACTCATGAAGGAGTCAAACTTGCACAAACCCAGGGCTGGAACTGGAGCGCGGACAACGGTAGATATACGCATCCGTGTAAGGACCACCGCTGACGCGTACGTGGCCCACAAAAGTAAGGTTCAGAGAGGCTGACTTAGGCACAAGTTTAACCGCTGGCCGCAATGGAAAAGCGTGGCAGTTTCAGAGACTTCACAGTTTGGGCTCAAATGAAGAACACGGCCCACGTCCAAATTACGCGGTCGCGATGGAAGCACACGCGGGCGTGGGTAAAATTATGCGGCCCGTGAAACTTAGCCCAATCCAAGCCCAGTATTGAAGAAACGCGAACCACGCTCATTATTACGCGGTCGCGAAAGTTCAGCGCAGACGCGGTCATATTCACGCGTCCGCGAATTCTCTGCAAGGGCATTTTTGTCCGAAATAATTAGTTGTGTATAAGTAGACCTTTTTGACATTTTTAGGTTAAGTTTTGTTTTAAGGAGCACGTGAGCAACTGTGTTTTACCCTTTTGAGTAATTTTAGAGTAGATTTATCTTCAATTTTTAGATTTTCATCTTGTAATTGAATATTATGGCTTATATTTCATATTTACCTTTGATTTATGCTATTATCATGAGTATCTAGACCCATAGCTAGGGTTGTGACCCAACCCTAGTATGGGTATTTAATGGATATTGAATTTTAGGGCTTAATTGTTTATGTGTTAGTGATATTTAGCCTAATTCATGCTTTAATTGTAGAATTAGTGGTTGCAAACACTGATTCATGCCTTTGTGACTTATGTTCTTCTTGAGAAAGAGGGACTAAGTCTAGGAAAATCACGCTAACAAGGAATTGGGGTGAATTCAAAAGATTAAAATCCCCAATTAAAGAGTTAAACCTAGAGATAGTAATACTCGACTTGATCCAATTTCACTTGCATTGCATTAGCACCCATTTGGGCTTGAGAAAGCCAAATCAGGCAAAGTCACTCAAACTACCGAGAGGTATAGAGTGAGCACTTCTGTGTGATGATATATCACGACACCAATCATAACAAGCTTATCCTAAATTCTTGATACTCATTAGATACTCACGTAGGTGGAAATCACTTCTCTAGTGCCCTTTTAATCTTTGAAAACTTTCACAAAAATATTGTACTTAGATTACTCTTAGCATTCAATAGTATAAAATTACAATAGAATCAATCACAACAATGTTTAGAAGTGCAACTAGAAACAACACCCACATCTAGATTAGCTAGATACCCAATTCCAAACCAAATTAACTCCCTGTGGAAATCGATCCCGACCTCACCGAGTAAAACTGCATCGACCACTCCTCGCTACTATATAGTGGCGTAGGGTTGGAACCGATCACTTTTTGGCGCCGTTGCCGGGGAGTTAGACGGTTTTGGCTATCTATCTAACTATTTGTGTGTCTTGTTTTTCTTTCCTTCTGTGTTTCTAACTTTTGTGTGTCAATCACTTTAGGTACCAAATGGCTCATAATGATGCTCTCGAAAATATTCTCCGGGGGGAGGGGTAGATGACAATGGTGAGGATGAGATTAATCTAGAAACTCAAGTCCAAATAAGAGACCACCAGGTTAATGACAATATTCTAATCCCTCCCCCACCTCCTCCACGAGCAGCACATCAGGTGCTTCCAAATAAAGGTTATGCCAGTGCAATTGTCTCACCCCGGATCCGGGCTGGCAATTTTGAAATTACAAATGTCATGTTGACCTTATTGGAGCAAAGAGGTTTCTTCATTGGCGCTCCCCATCATAATGGATATAAACATCTAAAGGGTTTTGTAGACACATGTTGGGGGAGCAAGCAGACAAATGTGTCGGAGGATGCTCTGAGATTGAGTCTTTTCCCCTTTACACTTAGAGGGAAAGCTTTAGACTGGCTCGAGAGGCTACCCAACCATTCCATCACCGCTTGGTATGAGTTGAAAGATAAGTTCATAACCAAGTTTTTCTCACCGGGTCATATGGCAGTATTGAGGGATGAGATCGTAGCCTTTAAACAGGAACCTAATGAACCCCTACATGAAATCTGGGAGGGATACCGGACTATGGTCAAGGAATGCCCCAACAATGACATGACTGAATCAATGATCTAATAGATATTCTATAGGGGTATTAACACGACCAATCAGTGTGTGGTGAATCAGCTAGCTGGGGGAAATTTCATGAAAGTGCCTTATGCCGATGCATTTGACATACTTGATGAGATGACTGACACATCCTCAGCTTGGTAGAGTCGGGCAAATGTTCCTCAAGGTGATCCTAATGTCATCCATCTTCACAAGGAACTTCATGACCACTGGCAATCCATAACTGAGTTGACAAGCAAAGGCCCAACTTCAGCAAGTACAGGGTCTAAGACAAGTAAACGCCATGGAAGGGGTGAATTTAATGGTCAACAAGAGCAGACAACATGGTCAAAAAGTGCAAGGCAATCAAGAACAATATGAGCAAAGTGGCAGTGGTTACAACCAAGACGAATCTTATGATGACCAAAGTGAAGAAGTGTTATATGCTAATAACTATCAAGGACAACGGAGCAATGCTCCAAATCAACAATGGAGATCGCAAGGCAACAATCAAAACTGGGGAAATCAAGACCAAGGGAATTGGAACAATGACAATAACAACAACTCGAACAATTGGGGGAACAACAACCACAACCGAGGGGAATCAAGGAAACAACAATATCAATTGGAGTGGCAACAACAATAACAATTGGGGAGGCAATGGAAATCGGGAGCCGGACTTTCAAAGGCCCCCGATGTATCAACAACCCAACAATACGCCTCTATATCCGTCTCAAGGGCAAAGTTCTTCAAACAATGAGATGCTGCGGATAGAGAGTATATTCAAACAAATGATGGAAAGGAATGCCGACTCTGATGCTCAAATAGCTTCCCATACCACCTCAATCCGTAACTTGGAAGTATAAATGGGTCAAATTTCACAAGCATTGAATACTCGCCCTTAGGGAGCTCTACTAAGTGATACAGTAGTAAACTCGAAGGGAGGAAACAATACAGGCCATACCATGGCGGTAACCACAAGAAGCGGTAGGGGTGGAGATGCAAGTACCTCAAATCAAAAGAAAGTTTTGAGTGATGATGTTGTGTTGCAAAATAATGATGATCCAATAATTGATGAACAAGTGAATGATGAGACTTTGAATGAATAAGTGAGGATCGATATTCATGACAACGGGGAGGAAACACAAAATGACGTGAACCCGTCTAGGGAACACGTGATAGACATACCGGTAACGGTAGTGTCTAAATCCAAGACTCTTTTGCCAAGGCCTCCCCCACCTTATCCTCAAAACTTGCCAAGCAAAATAATGAAAACCAATTCAAGAAGTTTATTGAGATGATGAAAAGCTTGTCAATCAATGTGCCCTTGGTGGAAGCTCTTGAGCAAATGCCGGGATATGCCAAGTTCATGAAGGACTTGGTAACTAAAAAGAGATCTATGAATTGTGAGACCATCAAAATGACTCATCAAGTGAGTGTCATTGTGCACTCGATGGCTCCAAAGCTTGAAGATCCCCACGCCTTTACAATTCCATGTACCATTGATAGTGCTAATTTTGCAAAAGCCTTGTGTGATTTGGGCGCAAGTATTAATTTGATGCCATACTCCGTATTCAAGACGCTGGGTATTGGACAACCGAGAGATACTTCGATGAGATTGCAAATGGCGGATAGAACAATGAAGAAGCCGCTTGGTATTATTGATGATGTTCTTGTCCAGGTCGGCAAGTTTATTTTTGTTTAACCAAAGAATTAGACCCTTTGACTAAAGCTTATTTTTAAGATGAATATAATCAAGGTAATGGAGAAAAATGAATAATAGACAATATTGCAAAAATATAGAAAATCGAAGTTGATTGTATTCGAGAATCAGATGCCTTTACAAGCTGTATTCCCCTCCCTTATATAGGAGATTCTTATAGCGTACGACTCTTACTATGGTTACTCATTAATGACTAATTATGACATTAATGAGGCGTTACAAAGGATAACGGTAAATGGGATTCAGTTACATAACGTTCGAGTAATCAATTGTGGGTCCTTGAATCTGCCCGTAGCTTTGTCTAGATTCAATCTGACCGTTCCTCTTTCCCGTTTTTGATCAAGTTGAATTTCCCGTGGCTGATAAGTTCGTGGGTTTATTGAACCGTGCCTCTTTGTAGCGTACCTCTTCAAAGAATCACATCCATCTGTCGCGTTTTCCTGTGTCCACATGACCGGCTGAGTTGTCAAAAGCTGGCTTACGTGTGAAACTCTGTTTTACCAATACAGATAGTCCCCCCACTTACCATATATTTAATGATTAATATTGTGTAAGTGGATATTCATTTATGGCGGGAATATTTTGCCACCACTTTTCCTTGAATCATTGTATCCTTCTCTGCACCATAGGCGTCGTTTGTCACTTTCATTTAATGCTCATACCACGTGTTCTTTTCGGATTGGTTCTGCATTTAATCGGCACCTTTTAGGGCTTTTCGCGGTTGTGCCAGTCTCGAAGTGACATCTTCAATTATGACTTTTCATCATTATTTTCCTTTTTCTTCATGTTTGATGATTGTCTTCAAGTATAAATACATGTTTTCTTTTCTTTGCTTCCACGAAACACTTTTCTAACTTTGTCTTTTGTAAAGAACTTTATTCTTCACCTTTGTAAACATGTCTTCTTCAAACCAATCTCAAAGAGTAATAGATCTTGAAAGTTTAACTCCATCTTCTGGTCCGACTAGGAGTCGGAGGGGTGGTAGACTTAGAAGTCTAGGATCCACTCCTTCGAGGGGTTCCTTTTCTTCTCAGATAGTTCCTCCTCCTTCCACTAGAGCTCCAGTTTCTACGAGATTTAGGGTTTCTCGGTATTTGTCTAGAGGTAGAGGCGAACGCCTTCGTGAGCCTGGAGTCGATGAAATTGTCCCTGCTGAGTTTTTTTTTCTAGGGATAGTCAAGTTCTTGTAGATAAATCTTCTTCTCTTGATAGTATCGAAAGATATCCAACCCTTATAATTGAGGGTCAGATTTCCCTTGTTCGTAGGGAATGCTTTTGGAGGTCTGACTTTCTTATCTATATTCCGAATAGTAACCAAAGAATAACGTCTTACAAGACAGGATATTCTTTTATTTATACGTATCCTTTCACTTTAGGGTTTACACCCCCCATTGACCTAGTTATAATTAAATTTTGCCATTTTTTCAATATCTGCTTAGGACAAGTTGGCCCGCTTGTGTGGCGAGTTGCCGCATGTTTTTGGAGTTTGGCTTCTTTAGCCTCGGTTCTTTTTACCTTCAACCATCTTATTCACCTCTACTCTCCTACCTTATTTCGTGAAGGGTTTTTACTCTGACTGCTAGAAGCAAAAGAGTGCTGGTAACCCCCGGAGATGATAAGGATAGGGGTTGGTACCTCCGGTATGTTGCTGTACCCACTGTTAGTTTAGTGGGTGAAGAAAATCTTCCCTTCCCTGAGAAGTGGAATCGCGCACGTGAGTATGCTTTAGCTCACATTTACTTTTTCTTGTTTTGACTTGAGATGTTTTATTAACACCGTGTCTGTTTTTTCTTCTCTCAGCGTTCATGAATACTGTTGAGAATGTCTCCGGTATTCGTGATTGGGTAGAAAACATATTTTTTGTTGTTCCTTCAGAAGAAAGATCTTGGAAGTACCTCGCTGGGAGGTATGGTTGGCAAGTAAAGACCCACGGTAAGTGAAACTCTTGTTCTTGCTTCTTTCCTTATCGAGTCTCTTTTTTGTCGTTTAACTTTTTCCCCTTTTTAATAGGGTTCTATGCTCATGGGGGGTCTGCTTCATCTATCCCGAAGATGTCCTTAACTCAAGCCTAGGAAATTATTGTTGGTTTATCTTCCTCGAAGAGGAATATTAGTGAGTCTCGTTCCTTAGAAGAAGAAGAGGAGGATGCTTTAGGGCACAGGCCACGGAGAAGGCGGATGGTTTTAGATGATGAGCTTACAGCCTTAACCTTGCCTCCCGTGTCTGTGATTGAGCCCCCTGTCCTTGATGATGTTTCACATTCCCCTATTCACGAGGGTGTTGATCTTTCTCCTGACGACGTCCCTTTGGCTGATGTCTTTCCTGCTTCTTTGAGAGAAGCTGTTTCGTCTGTTCCTTTGGCTATTTCAACTTATGTTGTTGCTTTGCCTGTAACTTCTTCAACTCTTCAAATCTCTGGCCTATTTCTTTGCCCGTGGCTTCTCCAGCTTCTCAACCTTCCGCGCCTGTTGCTGTTCCATATCTGCCTGCTTTCATGCCTTCCGTTAGGGAAGTAGGGTCTTCCAGCAGAGAGATGCGGCAGGTGGTAATAGAGGTTCCAACTGAGGGGAATATTTTCAAGAAAACAGGTGAGCCCGAAGTGTGGCTCAAGCCTTTGATAGGTCCCTCTGAGAAAGCAAAGCTAGCCAGCTACGGTGCTCTTACATTGGCCAATGAGGTCGTGCATACTTCTTTGAAGGTATGATACAAGTTATCCTCTTTCACTCTCGTATATGAAATTTACCATATCTGACTGATTTATTTCTTGTAGATTAACCTTATAGGCATGGAGCTTATGAAGAGGATTTCAAACATGGACCAAGAGACAAGAGAGTTGCAGGCCGATGTTGATAATTGGAGAGCACAATATGATAACTTAAGGATTGACATGGATGCTTTAGAAGAGGAAATGAGTACCTTGAAGCGGCAGATGAGACTCATGGCAGCAAAATTGGCACTGGAGAGGGCTTCTTGCAGTCAGGCTGATAAAGATGAGAGTGTTCTAGAGTCTTCGTTCGCGGAGCAGCTGTCCCGTGCCTCAGAGGAGATTAGAGACTTGAAGAACTTGTTGGGGTAGAAGGAGGAATACTCAGGCGAGCTCGTGCAATCACTCACTCGTACTCAAGAAAACCTTCGTAGGTCTTTAGACAAAGCTCAAACTTTAGAGGATTCGATTGTTCCATTAAGGGCCTCCCATGAAGCTGCGGAAGCAGAGAAGGGCGGATTGAGAGTTGAGCTTCAAGTATGGGCAAAGGCTTATGAAGATTTGGAAGAGGTGTCTGCTGTCGATGTGAGCTGGGCGTATATGAATTCTCGCCTTGACACATTGATGGAAATGAATCAAGAGGGTTTTGACCTTAGTGCTGAAATATCCAAAACTAAGGAAGCCATGGAGAAGGCTCAACAAGGTCATAACCTCTCTTCACCTGATGGTGAGATACCAGCCACTCATGCCTCTTCATCTCCAGTTTCTCCCGCTCTTTCTGCCACTGAAGCAACCCCTCTCTTGAAAAGATTTAGTTGGTTTATCCCTTTTTCTTTCTTTGTATCAATTGGTGGTTACCCCTGGTCCTATCGGGGGTAAATTTGGATTTCCTTTAAGTCCCCAAATGACATTTTAGGGGCACCACAATGTATATAAAATTTTTATACGGCTATTATAAGTTAATATTTAGTTTTATCCATTTTAATATATAAATGTTAGTTCGACTTTTTTTGAGTTTCTGTTTCACTCTTTAAGTCTTTTGCATGCTTCATTTTTCGAGGTTTTAGTTTTACCTTCGAGTTTTGCATGGGGAATGCTTTAGACTACTCGTACCTTTTTTGTAATAGGCACGATGTCATATCAAATGTGTGAGTTTTTGTAGTAGGCATAGTTTATGGAAGAGGGCCCTTTATAATTGATATGAAGAAGACGTCTCAACTTCATGATAATACAATAGAGTGATATGAATTTTACACATGTTTAAGAATGTTTCCAAGGAAAGTTTTTTGTTTGAACTTCCATGACATTTTACATGTGTTTGGTTATCGTCTAAAACTCATGTTTGCAACTGTTTTTGTTTAACAGATTTGATATACTCTTGTATTTCGTAACTGTTTTTCATAGGTAACAGTTTTTCGATATTAATACAAGGAAACAACTGTTTTTTACTAGTAACAATTTTTATAAAGATTGGGGTTTTTACCCGTAACTGTTTTGGAAACAATTTTCTAATAAGTACGAGGGAAATGTTTTCTTATTCGTAACTATTTTTATTTGATAACAATTTATTGAAAAAATACAAGGATTTAAATCTTTCATCCATAACTGTTTTATTCGAGAACAGTTTTTTGAATGAGTACATTGATGATGATCTTTTACCCCTAACTGTTTTTGTTACAACAACTTTGAATAAGTATAAAGATGTACATTTCTTTCTCGTGACTAATATTTTGCCTTTCAACCTGAATATGTTCGAAGGTTTTTGCTTTTTGCATTAGGCTTTGTATTTGGATGGCTCTTTTGATTTCTTTCGATTCTGCTCGTGTCACTTGTCTCGTTGGATGGATGGATCTTCAGGCTCGAGCTTTTGACTTTTTGATAGTCTTCTTTGCTTCGTCTTAGCCTTCCATACTGTATAGTCCCCCAAGTGTTTGAGCTTTGAAGAATAAAATCTCGAGCACTTGATTATTCCTTTCTTGTGGTCTTTTTCCTGAAAAGGAAAAACATCCCGGACTCAAAGGTATATAGTTTTTTAGATGATGACTGCTTAACCCTTTTAAAACGTCCATCA
>MDKJ01219917.1:0-14044 GCA_005239525.1 Nicotiana knightiana
CTTCTTGTCTACTGTTAATCCACGAAAATCCTCCTTTATTTGTGTTTTAGGAGTCTATTTATATATTTAGGGTGAACCCTAACTGTGTAGGAGACTTCTATTTCACTTGGGAAACACTTAAACTCGTCAAACTCGTACCTTGGCAACACTGGAGACCCCTGGAGTTTGGGCTCTAACGCCCCCCTAACGCCAGGGGGGGCCTGGCGTTATTGCTCTAACGCCCCCCTAACGCCAGGGGGGCCCAGGCTTCATGGGGCAAACGCCCGGCTATCGCCCGGACGTCTCCTTTTGCGTATTTTTGACGTATTTGCATCCCTTTAGCTCCGTTTCCATTTCCAATTCACCTACACATGAAATAAACTCCATTAAGCACATAACAAGTGTAATTTTATCATTAATGCTCATAAAATGTAAGGTATATCACATGTTAAACTATGCAATTTAGTCTCGCATCAGGCATAGAGAGGTATTTTACACTAGTTAACAGGAAAGAAAATGAAACATCTTATTTATTGTGGAAAGGATATTTGGAGAATATAGTTTTCAAACATACTCATATTTTGGCATTTTCGGTAAAAGATTTGGGTTTTCACTGATATACTTGAAAAGCATGACCATTTTCTAGAACTGTGAATGAGCTGAGCATCTTTACTTCTGATATACCTCTTTTATACTTGTATTTACGTTGTTATAAACTGTTATGGGATTTTTGTATTGAACATGTCCTTGTGTTAGCTCTTCACTGCTTTTAACGTAAGGTTAGGTCATTTACTTACTGAGTACATGGGGTCAATTGTAATTATACTACACTTCTACACCTTGCGTGCAGATGTTGACTGCTGATGTTGCTGTGTTCGATGAGACCCGGATTGAAGATGTATCTGCATCCCGATTATAGATGCCACTTGTTCGTGGTAGCTCTAGATCTATAAAACTTTGTTTATGTACTTTTGAAACAGACGATGTATTATTTCATTTCAGCTTTGTAAATTATATTCTTAGAAACTCATGATTTGTAGTACCGATCCTTGGGAAATGTATAAAATTCAGTAAATTACTATCATTTATGTGTCTTGTTAATATCATTGGAATTGGATAGTTACTCGTTGGCTTACCTAGCAGGTTGGGTTAGGTTCCATCACGACTAGCGGATTTTAGGTCGTGACAAGGTGGTATAAAGAGCTCTATGTTCATAGGTTCTAAAAGTCATGAGCAAGTGTCTAGTAGAGGCTTGAGGATTGGTATGATGATGTCCATACCTATCTTCAAGAGGATGCATGATATTTAGGATAAACTTCCCATCTTTTCTTTCCTTATCGTGCGGCATTGGTTCAGCTTGAAAGGTAACCCTTTGGATCCTTCCATGCATTCATATGCGCATATGAGCGCTCGGTAGCAGCTGTGCAACGAGAGCTTGTGATTCCATGGCTGAGGTGTGAGATGTGATTTTGGCATGCTGAATATGGGTCTATCTGGAGGACTTGAGGTCGGGTTTTGACGGTAGTTTGAGCACAGAGACTGCGGTTTTGTGAGCACGTGCTTTTGGGACTTATATGTCTTGTGGTGTCCCTGTTACTGGAATTTGGGATTGGATGACTATGTGGTGAGTATGATAAGAGTGCGAGATGTGTTCAGATTGTTCGAATGTGACGAGAAGAGTTTACTTGTGATGTAGCAAGGACTATTGGGTGTTGGATTTCTGTCTTGATTTGGCGTATGGTCTCGAGTTTTGAGTGTGTTGAAGGACCTATCATGTTGTTTAGTTTTGGAGTAAAGTAGATTTTAATGTCATGTTATTAGTCAGAATTAGGAAGATTAAGTGATTGCGTAATAGTTATGACTGTGGAAGAGTATATAGAGATGTCAACTTGAGGCAAAGCAGGTGGGTTACCCATGCAAGGTGTCCTGAGGTTGAGTGGTCCCTATGATGTTTTGTTGATAGTTCTCTTTTACCAGTGAATGATATATGTTGCAATCTGAGTTTGGATCGCTTGTGGAAGTTGGCTTGACTATTACAAGGGTGAATAAGAGATTTGCAGATAATTTGAAGTATTAGATGGTTTGCATTACAGGAGCTCAAGAAGGATTTAGTTAATCTCACTACAGTATTATGGCAGTAATAGAGTATGGGCATTGTAAGTTATTGTGTTTTTTGATCTATGGCTTTTAGCCAAGTGGGGGAGTCTGCTATCGATGAGTTGATTGCATGATTATGTGTTGTATTGGTTTTGGTTTGAGGTATACTGGTGAATGAGTTATGACTGCAGGGGTTGATATTGAGGATGACTCGAGTAAGGAAATTTCTGGATACGGGTTGTATTACTATCTATAGGTATGAGGGAATCATTGAATGATTTAGTGGTTATTCATGATGGTTGTAGTGTGCATGGATTAGGAATTTGCACGGTTGCTTAGGAGTGTGCGTTACTCCCTTGGGTATTGGTGTGCTAATGGGGCACAAATCGTTCAGTTTTTTTGGTAAGTATAATTGAGATTTGAGAAGAGTGGGTGACTCTCGAGAATGGTTCAAATGGATTCAAGATTTAAATGTAGGGATTTGGATTTTTCAAGATTTGTATATGGCAAGAAACTGAGAGTTGCATTGGGCGATGTTGAGACTTGTGGCATTCTTATATCATTGAGGATTATGCTTTTCTGTATCAATAAAGTGAAAGATATAGATTTAGGTTCACATAAGGTCTTTTTAGAGTGGGTTTGTCGGTTGTGGTGCTTCGGCGTGCTTAAGAATGAAGTCAGCGACTTATGGGCCTTAGGGTGCGGTGGTTTTTTTTACTAGGGTCTCTTGTGTGGTGAATTTTTGTTAGGGTTCGTGGTGTTCCAGAAAGGAGAAATATCAATTTTAAGGAAATTTGGAAAGGACTTGGAGAAATAGGACAACTTGGTGGTTGGTTGGATCATCACAGTAATGGGTATTGATACGTCATATCATCGTTGTCGGGATAATTTCATGACATTATGAGCCCATGAGTCAGACTAGAGAGGGTGATGGCTGAGTGAGGTCGAGAGCCTGTATGTGAGGTGTTGATACCATAGCACGTGAGTGTCTGTGCGGATCATGATATTTATGTTATAGCACGTGAGTTGTTCGTGCCGATTATGATAAGATATTGTAGCACATGTGTTTTCCGTGTGAATCTTATTATGATACTATAGCACCTAAGTTGTCCGTGTAGCACGTGAGTTGTCCATGCGGTTTATATCGCTTTGGCTGTAGGAGCCGCTTTGGAGTCTGCACACCCCTAGTGAGCGCAGTCGACTATATACATGTGGATCGGGTTGCACGCCACAGGTATTGTACAACACTGAGTGATTGAGTGTGCTAAGCATTGAGCATAGTGAGAGAGAATGCAGGACAGTGAGATTGATTACTCTGAGAGTGTGAGTACATGATTCATCTCTGAGATACATGGCATTGCATGCACATATGACCTACATGCAGAAAGATGCATTTTTCCTCATGCTATACAGTATCATGCCAATCATGAGTTTTTACAAACATGTATATGTGGGCATAGAGAGGTATTTCACACTAGTTAACTGGAAAGAAAATGAAACATCTTATTTATTGTGGAAAGGATATTTGGAAAAATTAAACTTACTCGTATTTTGGCATTTTCGGTAAAAGATTTGGGTTTTTATTGAGATACTTGAAAAAATGACCATTTTCTGGAACTGTGAACGAGCTGAGCATATTTACTTCTGAGATACCTCTTTAATACTTGTATTTACGCTGTTATAAACTGTTGTGGGCTTTTGGTATTGAACCTTTCCTTGTGTTAGCTCGTCACTACTTTCAAACTAAGGTTAGGTCTATTACTTATTGAGTACATGGGTCGGTTGTACTCATACTACACTTCTGCACCTTGCGTGCAGATGTTGGGCAATCATGTTGTTGTGTTCGATGGGAGCTGGATTGAAGATGTACATGCGTCCCGGTTGTAGCTGCCCCTTGTTCGTGGTAGCTCTAGATCAATAAAACCCTGTTTATGTACTTTTCAAATAGAAGATGTATTATTTCATTTCAGCTTTGTTAATTCTATTCTTAGAAGCTCATGATTTGTACTACCAGTCCTTGGAAAATGTATACAATTAAGTAAATTACTATCGTTTATTTGTCTTGTTAATATCACTGGAACTGGATAGTAACTAGTTGTCTTACCTAGGGGGTTGGGTTAGGTTCGATCACGATTAGTTGATTTGGGTTCATGGCATCAGCGACCGCCAGAATCGTACACACCTGGATTTGCACATGAAGTGCAGGGTGTAGCATGAGTACAACAAACTCAACAAGTAACATAATTAAATAAGTAACTGAGAAACAGGGAAAAGCTATGAAAATACAGTTCATTTCAAAACTTTTCAGTAAAGAGTGAACATTCTTTCAAATCCGGTAGTTTAAGTCAAATCAGTTCGAGCTCAAGTAAAACAGCTATGAATCTTCTAGTAATTTCACAACAACAACTGATAACAACTAAGTGCAACAATAAATAAAAGCAAGTACAACCTCTAAAGGCAGCAGTCACTCAACTCATTTCAATATCTTATACTGTCGACTCCCAACCCTCAATAGGCACTCTCAATAGGTACCTGCGCTCATTGGGGGTGTATAGACTCCGGAGGAGCTCCTTCAGCCCAAAATATATTGTTGCAGTGTGCAACCCCATCCAATATTGTTGCGGCATGCAACCTGATCCAATATACATAATTATAGCCATAAGGCTTGTTGCGGCGTGAAACCCGATCCATATACCTCACATAGCTCACAACTCGGCACTCAGGCCCTATCTCAGTCACTAGCCTCTCCAGCCTCTCGGGCTCACAGAATATCACAATAATTAGCTCAAACAGGGAATACAACAAGTATCCACAAGAAAAGAGAGACAACAGAATGATACACAAGAAAGACGGTGACTGAGTGCCAGACAACAATTAGCAGTCAATGCAATAAGTATACGACCGCTGCGGGTCCAACAATGATATCATATGGCCTAAGAATGGTTTCTAACATGAAAGACAGTCAATTGCTCAAAAACAAGGAAAAACAGGTAATAATAATGGACTATTCGACTTTACAGTCTCACGGGATGGACCAAGTCTCAATCCCTCATGGTGCACACTCACACACCCATCACCTAGCTTGTGCGTCACCTCCAATATTCAAACATACAAATTCTCGGAATTTCATACCCTCAAAACTAGATTTAAGACTGTTATTTACCTCAACTACGCAAAAATCCTACTCCGAAATGCCCTTTCCTCTCGAACCGGCCTCCAAGTTCTCCGAATCTAGCCACAAACAGTACAAGATAATCAATATTTGCTAAAAGAATCAATTCCACAAGAAAATTATTGAAATCTAGCCAAAAATCCGAAATCAGCTCAACCCTGGCTCAAGGGACCACGTCTCGAAAACCGACGAAAGTCACAAAACCCGAACGTTCATTTACTCACGAGTCTAACCATACCAAATTTATCAAAATCCAACCTCAATTGCCCCTCCAAAACTCCAAAGTTCACTCTCAAATTCCCAAGCCCTAAACCCCCAAATTTCCAACTCATATCCCTAATTAGGTGATGAATAAAGCCATAGATTCACAAAATTTAGACCAATCCGGGTTAGAATTACTTACCCCAACGTTTTCCTTGAAAATCCTCAAAAAATCTCCTCTTTTCCGAGCTTCTCAAGTCCAAAAATCGAAAATGAAAGTCCAACCCTCGACTTGGTGTCTTTCTGCCCAGAAATACCGCACATGCAGTCCTCTTGTGCTTCTGCGATGCCGCACCTGCGGAAAAATTGCATCGTAGGTGCGGATTTCACTTTAAATCCCTGACTTCGCTCCTGCAGCTCCATGACCATACCTGCGCCTATCGCAGGTGGGGGAATCCATTGCACCTGCGGCCATCCATCGCACCTGCGCCCAGCTGCCCGCATCTACGACCCTCACAAGTGTGGGAAAATATTCGCACCTGCGGCTTCAGCCCAACTCCTTCTTAGCTTTATCACTAACTCATTCTTCGCTTCTGCGGACTTGCACCTGTGGTTCTCACTCCGCATGTGCGGTTACACCAATAGCAACGTCTTCAGCTAGAATTCCTTAACTCCCATGAAGTCGTTAACCACCCAAAATCACCCCGAATCCCTCGGAACCTCAACCAAACATACCAACAAGTCCTACAACCTGATACAAACATAGTCGATACTTCGAATCACTCAAAACAACATCAAAACACCCAATTATAGCCGGATTCATGCCTGAAGAACTACTAAACTTCAAAATTCAACAAACGACGCTGAAACCTACCAAACCACGTCTGATTGACCTCAAATTTTACAAACAAGTAAAAAAAGACACCAGTAACCTACTCCATTTTTCGGAAATCCATTCCGACCCCGATATCAAAATTTCCACTACTGGCCAAAATCGCCAAAATTCCAACTTTCGCTAATTCAAGCCTAATTCTACTAAGGACCACCAAGTCCCATTTAGGACACGCTCCTAAGTCCAAAATCACCTAACGGAGCTAACAAAACTATCAATATTCAAATCCGAGGTTGTTTACACACAAGTCGACATCTGGTCGACTTTTCCAACGTAAGCTTCCAATTAAGAGACTAAGTGTCTCAATTCACTCTGAAACCATTCTGGACCCGAACCAACCAACCCGGTAAGACATACTAAAGTTGTAAAGCACAAAGTAGCAGAAATGATTAAAATAGGGCTATAACTCTCGAAACAACTGGTCGGTTCATTACATCCTCCCTCCTCCTAAACAAACATCCGTCCTCGAACGGGTCTAGAAACATACCTGGAGTCTCAAAAAGGTGTGCATATTTGCTTCGCGTGTCCCACTCAGTGTCCCAGGTGGCCTCCTCCACATGCTGACCTCTCCATTTCACATTCACTGAAGCTATATCCTTTAACCTCAACTTCCGAACCTACCGCTCTGAAATGGTCACCGACTCCACATCATAAGTCATATCACCATCCAACTGAACCGTGATGAAATCCAACACATGGTACGGATCGTCGATATACTTCTGGAGCACAGAAACATGAATACAGGATGCACACTCGACAAGCTAGGTTGCAACGCAAGCTTGTAAGCCACCTCGCCGATCCTCTAAAGTACCTCAAAAGGCCCAATGGAACGAAGGCCCAACTTGCCCTTCTTCCCAAACCTCATAACAGCCATCATGGGTGATACCCTCAGCAGAACATTCTCCTTGGCCATGAAAGATACATCACGTACCTTCCTGTCAGCATAGCTTTTTTCCTAGACTGCGTCGTGTGAGGCCGTTCCTGAATCAATTTCACCTTGTCTAATGCATCCGGGGCCATGTCTGTACCTAAGAGCCTAGCCTCACCCAGTTCAAACCATCCCACCGAAGATCTACACCACCTGCCATATAAAGCCTCGTACGGAGCCATCTGAATGCCTGACTGGTAACTGTTATTATATGCAAACTCCACGAACGGAAGAAAATCGTCCCATGAACCCCCCAAATCAGTGACACAAGCGCGAAACATGTCCTCCAATATTTGGATAGTGCGCTCGGACTGTCCGTCCGTCTAAGGTGAAAGGATGTGCTCAACTCAACCCGAGTACCCAACTCTCGCTGCACGGCCCTCCAAAACCGCAATGTAAATTGTGTGCCTCTAACTGGAATGATGGAAACTGGGACACCATGAAGGCTAACAATCTATGGTTGTAAATCTCGGCCAACCGCTCTGAAGAATAAGCAGTACCGATTGGAATGAAATGCGCGGACTTGGTCAGCCAATCCATAATCACCCAAATAGCATCAAACTTCCTCTAAGTCCATGGGAGCCCAACTACTAAATCCATGGTGATCCGCTCCCATTTCCACTATGGGATCTCTAACCTCTGAAGCAAGCCACCCGGTCTCTGATGCTCATACTTAACCCAGTAACAGTTCATACATAGAGCCACAAACCCAAATATATCCTTCTTCATCCTCATCCACCAATAGTGTTGTCTCAAATCCTGGTACATTTTCGCGGCACCCGGATGGATGGAGTACCACGAGCTGTGGGCCTCCTCAAGAATCAACTCTCGTAGCTCATCGACATTGGGCGCACATATTCGTCCTTGCATCCTCAACGCCCTGTTATCACCAATAGTCACATCTCTAGCATCACCTCGCTGAACCCTGTCCTAAAGGAAGAGCAGATCGGGGTCATCATACTGACACTCCCTGGTACGAACATAAAGTGAAGACCTAGAGACCACGCAAGCCAATACTCGACTCAGCTCCGAAATATCTAATCTGATAAGTTGTCTAGCTAAGGACTGAACATCCAATGCCAATGGTCTCTCTGCTGCTGGAAGATACGCTACACTACCCAAACTCTCCACCCAGCTACTCAAGGCATCGGCCAACACATTGGCCTTCCCCGGATGGTACAAAATAGTGATATCATAGTCCTTAAGAAGCTCCAAGCACCTCCGCTGACGCAAATTGAGATCCTTCTTCTTGAAGAGATTCTGCAAACTCTGGTGATCAGTGTAGATCTCACAATGAACCCCAATGGTGTCACCAAATCTTCACGGCGTGAATAATAGCTGCTAACTCAAGATCATGGACATGATAGTTCTTCTCATGTGTCTTCAACTGGCGTGAAGCATAAGCAATAAATCTACCCTCCTACATCAGAACATATCCAATACCTATCCGCAAGGCATCACAATACACTATGTAAGAACTAGAAGCTAATGGCAAAACTAGAACTGGAGTTGTGGTCAAAGTAGTCTTGAGCTTCTAAGCTCTCTTTGAACTCATCCGACCACCTGAATGGAGCACCCTTTTGGGTCAATTTGGTCAAGGGCGATGCAATAGATGAGAAAACCTCCAAAAATGACGGTAATAGCCCGTCAAACAAAGAAAGCTCCTAATCTCCGTGGCTGAAGAAGGCCTGGGACAACTCTACACCGCCTCTATATTCTTTGGATCCACTTGAATACCCTCACTGGACACCACATTCCCCAAGAACGCGACTAAACATGAAACAAAACTCCCACTTGGATAACTTTGCAAGACGTTTATCCTCTCTCAACCTCTGTAACAGAATCCTCAGATGTTGGGCATGCTCCTCCTGGCTACGAAAGTACACCAAGATGTCATCAATGAATAAAATAATGAATGAGTCCTAATAAGGCTGAAGCACACTGTTCATCAAATACATGAATTCTACTGGGGTGTTAGTCATCCCAAAAGACATCACAAGGAACTCATAATGGCCATATCGGGTCCTGAAATTTGTCTTAATAATATCTAAATCCCGAATGTTCTGATGGTGATACCTTAACCTCAAATCAATCTCGGCAAACACCCTCGCTCCCTGAAGCTGGTCAAATAGATCATCAATACGTAGTAAAGGATACTTGTTCTTCACTGTGACCTTTTTCAACTGCCTGTAATCAATGCGCATCCTCATAGAACCATCCTTCTTTTTTCACAAATAGAACTGGTGCACCCCAAGGTGATATGCTAGGCCGAATAAACCCCTTATCAAGGAGTTCCTGAAGCTATTATTTTAACTCATTCAACTCTGCCAGTGCCATACGATACAGTGGAATAGATATGGGCTGAGTGCCCAGCACCAAATCAATACCGAAGTCAATATCCCTGTCAGGGGGGAAGACTGCAGGAAACACATCTGGAAAAGCACACACCACCCGAATAGAATAAATGGCAGGATTCTCTGCATTAACATCCCTCACAAAAGCCAAATAGGATAGACAACCCTTCTCAACCATCCGTTGAGCCTTTAAGTAGGAAATCACTCTACTGGGTACATAGTCTATAGAATTGCTCCACTCAACCCTCGGCAACACCGGCATCGCCATCGTCACAGTCTTAGCGTGACAATCTAGAACAACATCGCATGGAGACAACCAATCCATACCCAATATCACATCAAAACCAACCATACTGAGCAGCAAAAGATCCACTATGGTCTCCAGACCCTCAATAGTCACCACACATGACCAAAATAAATGGTGCACAATAATAGTATCACCCATATGAGTAGATACATGAATAGATGAAACCAAAGACGCACAGGGCATATCCAGAAAATGAGATAAATACTAGGAAACATATGAATAAGTGGAACCAGTGTCAAATAATACAGAGGCATCTTTGTGGCAAACTGAGACAATACATGTAATCATAGCATCTGAAGCAATGGCATCTGCACTGGTAGGGAAGGCATAGAAATGGGCCTGGCCACCCTTGATCTGCCTCCCTCTATCGGGTGATCTTAGCTACCTGAGCTCTACGTAGCGGGACCTCACACTATAAGAGGCACTCTCTCCTCATGTGACTAAACTCCCCACACTCATAATAACTCCCCGGTGGGGGTTCTGGGGACTGAAGGGAGCCTCGAGCATCAGGATTCTTGACAAAAGGACCCGACATAGACGAACCTTGGCCTGATAGAGCACGAAATAAACTATGCACTGGAAGGGCACCGATAAATGAATGGCCGTGCTGATAACAATGAGAACTGTGGCCAGATTATGCACCACCATGAACTGACGATCCCTCTAAGCATGTCTAAAATGACGACCTTTACCATGTTGGAACTTACCCGAGAAGAAGAACCGCTAAATCCACCCTGTCCACGAGGCCTCTTGGCCTCCCTCTCAACCCTGTCTTGAATACGAACCATCTCAATCTGACGAGCAATGTCGACAGTCTCATCAAAAGTAGCACCAGACACTCTCTATCTGGTCATAAGCAATCGCTGCTAACAAATGAGGCCATCTATAAACCTCCTGATCCTCCCCCTTGTCTTTGGGAACCAACCAGATAGCACGACGGGCCAACTCCGAGAATCACATCTCCTGCTGCGTTATAGACATATCACCTTGACGAAGCTGCTCAAACTGACTGCGCAGTTCCTCTCTCATTCATATAAGAAATGACTTTATCAAAAGAATGACTAAGAGTCCCCCTCCACTCAAAACGAGGCAGCCCTGGAAAAGCCAAGGTCAATGTCTTGGCATGACAATCCAGAATACATAATAGGGGGATAACAAATCCATCCCCAATATAACATCGAAGTCAACCATATCAAGAAGCAAAAGATCAACCTGAGTCTCCAGACCACTAATGACTATTAAGCAAGCACGGTAGACTCAATCTACCACTATAGAATCACCCACCGATGTAGACACATGCACAGCAGTATTCAAGGGATCACGGGGCATACTCAAATAAGGGGCAAAATATCAAGACACATAAAAGAATGTAGAACCCGAATCAAATAACACCGAAGCCTCTCGGCTGCAAACTGAAACCGTACCTGTAATAACTGCATCAGAAGCCTCAGCATCAAGCCTGGCAGGAAAAGCATAGCACCGGGGCTGAGGCCCTCCAACCTGATCATCTCTGGGTCGACCTACTACGGCCTGACCTCTACCTCTCGTGGCATGTCCTCCACCTCTATGAGTCTGACCTCTACGTCTGGAACCCCGACCACCACCCCTAGCTGGCTGAGATGGTGGGGGTGCGCCTGATGCGGAAATCATGGCACGGGATCCCTGATACTGAGACCCGCTACAACCTCGGGAGCCGAACCTGGAAATATGCCCAAACCACCGCAAGAATAACAAGGCCTCTGCTGATGTGGCTGCTGACTCTGGAACTGGCCATGTCGACCCTTATAAGCACCTTGGAAACTCTGAAGCGGCGGTGCACTGATAGGTGTTGGTGGTGCACCAATAGGAGATGGCGGTGCACTATGAGCTACCTTAAGTGCCGACTGATAGGGTCTGGGAAGATGACTTCTGCTTGAAGAATCCCTGCCCCCAGATGAGGCTCCACTGAAACCATCGAAGTGATGGGGCCTCTTGTCAGCCCCCTGACCACCACCCTGTGACATAATCATCTCAATCCTCCTACCACATTGGTCGCATCCTGGAACAAAATATCATTACCTAACTTCTTGGCCATCGGAAGCCTGATGGGCTGAGCCAAACCCTCAATAAACCTCCTCACTCTCTCACGATCAGTGGGTAATATCATAATAGCATGTCGAGCTAGAGTGATGGACTTGGTATCGTACTGAGTGACAGACATGGATCCCTGCTGGAGGCGCTCAAACTGCCTCCGAAGATCATCCCTCTGAGTAACTGGAAGGAAATTTCCCACGAATAACTCGGAGAACTGAGCCCAAGTCAATGGTGTAGACCCAGCTGGCCTGGTCAAGCAATAGTCTCTTCACCAAGTCTTGGCGAAACCGAAATACGAAAGGTTGCAACGAAAGAAGAAAGGTAGCAAAATCAACTCCATTGGACTCTACTATGCCCATGTTCCGAAGAACCTCATGACAGTTGTCCAAATAATCTTGGAGATACTCTGATGGTGAACCAGTAAATGTAGTAGTGAACAACTTGGTGAATCTATCCAATCTTCATCTGTTGACATAGCTGCTCCCTCAACTGCCGGGGCCATACTGCCCGGCTGAGCTGCTCCGACCGTTTGAGGTACCAGAGTCTGGAACTGAGTATCTACCTGCTCTGGTGTGCGAGTAGCAGGAGTCTGGGTCCCTCCCCCACCCTGAGAGATGGGTGGTGCACTAGGAAGAAGATCGGCCTGAGCCACACTCTCCATGAGCCCCACTAAGCTTACTAGAGCGTCCTGAAGCACCGGGGTGGTAATGAACCCCTCTGGGACCTGATCTGGTCCAACTGGAACTGTCTGAGTAGGAACCTCACCGGAAAAGTCTACTTGTGGGTCCTCTACTCGGGCTGCTACTCTAGGCTGATCCCTGCCCCTGCCTCGGCTTCTATTACGGCCTCGGCCCCTCGTAGGAGCTGCAACAAGAGAGTCGAGTTGCTAATCGGTAGATGAGGAAGAACGCGTTCTCGCCTTCTGCGAGAGAATAGAATCGAAACTCAATTAGCATTTAGAATTTCAAATCGTACGACAGAAAAGAAGAAAAGTGAAGTTATTCCTAACTTTGCAGCCTCTAGGGATAAGTACAGACGTCTCTGTACCGATCCTGTAGACTTTACCAAGTTCGTCCGTGAGTTGTGAGACCTAAGCAACCTAGTGCTCTTATACCAACTTGTCACAACGCAAAACACCCACATTCAGGCCGTGATGGCGCCTAACGTTTCACCTGCTAGGCAAGACAACATGTCAACTGTATTGATTTATTAGCAAGTGAAATAACAAACAGGGACTATATAATTGAAATAAAGTGCGGAAGCATTAACATAATTCTAAATAACAATAGCTAATAACACAAAAATCCCCTTTAAGTACAACCCAGAAGTGGAGTCACAACCTCACGAACTAGTCTAAGATTTGATTGAAAACAGCAGTTTGAAAATAAAATGATGTATCTTTCTGGAAAACACATGAAAGACAGGATGAAATATAGACAGGGACGCCGAGATCCACAAACGCCATGCGGAACTACCTCGGTGTTGTCTGGGATGGACTGAAGGACACTCCCACTAGCGATGTCCACTGGGTCCGGCTGCGTAATCTGCACAACATAAAGAAGTGCAGGTGTAGCATCAGTACAACCGACCCCATGTACTGAGTAAGTGCCGAGCCTAACCTCGGTGAAGTAGTGACGAGGCTAGGACACGACAACAAATTGTACCTGTGCAGTTCAATAGTATAGTAGAAACTAAACAAGAATACAATTACAGGGAAGAACATGATGGGGGTAAGAGATAGCAAATACTGAAATGAAAAAACGAAAACAACAGTCTAAGATATCCGAAAATAATAACAGGGATTGACAACATGAATTAAACAGTGAAAAGAAACGGCACGGTATGAACCCTCGTGCATAACAATATAAAATATGGCACGGAATGTCCCCTTGTGCATAAATAACATAAACATGGCACGGAATGTCCCCTCATGCATAATTAACATAAACATGGCACGGAATGTCCCCTCGTGCATAAAACATCACAATCACAGCACGAAATGTCCCCTTGTGCATATATATATATATATATATATATATAT